>CM056054.1:188354998-188654998 GCA_029574335.1 Rana kukunoris
GAATGAACAAGTTGATAGGATATGAAGGAGAGAATGAGAGTGAACTGTTACTGTGTTGGGAGAGAGGCAGGTTCAGCAGCACAGAACAGGGAGAAGAGGACTTAGTTTTGCTGTGCAGGAGAAAGAGGGAGAGAAGAACGAAGAGAGAGAGGGGGGGTCACTATACAAGCAGGAAGAGAATGCAAAGAAAAAAGAGAACAGGAGGCTGGGGGGGGGGGGGAGAGGTGGTGATCTCAGACAGACATCGGGACACTGAAAGTGAAAGCAGGATAGAGAATGACTGGAGAGGGGGAGAGAAGCTGATCTCCAGAAGAGAGAAAGTTGTGTACATGCAGTCTAAATCAGGAAAGCTGACACCTTCCCAACCTCATGTGCCCCACCCCCTAATTGGTTTGTGTGAAAGGTGGAACACTAGACTAGAAGACTATCAGACGAGCCGAACTAGGGGGGCTCCGTGACATACAATACAAGCGCCGGAGGACAGAGGGAGGAGAGCACTGCAGTTACAGCTTAAAGCAGCCCCAGAGCCAGTCTAGCCCTGCTCCTGGCGATTCCAGGGGGGGGCGAGCACCCTCCCTTGCCCTATGGAGCGGACGCCCATGCGCATGGGGGAGCTCTCGTCCAAAAGGGGGTGGTAGTGATACAGCTCCAAATGATCCACAATGGTTCAAAAGTGATATGGTCCAGAAATATTTAGACAGAATAAAGGTGGATAAAGCACCTGGACCAGATGGCATCCACCCACGGATCCTAAAAGAATTGAACTCTGTCACTTCAAGGCCATTGTTTCTAATATTTAGGGACTCATTAATGACGGGAATAGTACCACTGGATTGACGCAGGGCCAATGTGGTGCCCATATTTAAAAAGGGATCAAAGTCTTTACCAAGTAACTATAGACCTGTTAGTTTAACTTCTATAGTCAAGAAGATACTGGAGAGATTATTAAAAGACCACATAGATGAGTTCTTGCTGGAAATAAATATTTTCAGCAACAGACAGCAAGGATTCATGAAAGACAGAAGTTGTCAAACAAACCTAAATTTTTTTAATGAAGAGGTAAGTAACATTTTGGACAGAGGGGTGGCGGTGGACGTGGTATACTTGGATTTTGCAAAAGCGTTTGACACAGTTCCCCTCACACGGCTCATGTGTAAGGTAAAGAATACAGGCTTGAAAAGATCAATTTATAAATGGATTGAAAACTGGAAAAAATTGAGGTTTTTGAATGGCACAACCTAAAATTCCCATTTTTATTACTACCCATTCTAGACACTGGCTACCCTAACAGGCTACAGTAGTACACAAATTTACTGCTAAAGTTGTCATCACTGCCTTAGAGAGATGATTTTTAAGATAGGAATTATTATCGACAACGGTTCACTATTTATTTAAAAGAGTTTGAGACTTTCCTTAAATCACATAGAATAAAGCACATCTTAACACCACAATAGCATCCACAGGCCGATAGAGGTGTGGCATGCTTAGACCAGACATTTAAAAATGGCCTAAAGATACATCTGCATGAGGAACTCTTGGAGAGGTCAGCTCCACATAGGTCACTGGGAATTGGCTGCAAAACCGATGATAGTTATTTACTCCACTCAAAAGTTTGGAGCCACCACATAAAGTAGCAGAACCCTGAATCCTGCAAGTTAGAGTAGACTGGAGATGCACCAGGTCAAATGAAAAACTTACAAAAAGAAATGCCAAGACCACTACTCTCAATTCTGGCCTGTGGGTGAGGCTAGGGATGCCACCAACCAAGTCAAAGTTTAACCCCAGTCCATCTCATTTTGTGCAAATCCACAGCCAATCAGTAACCTATAGACTGTATCAACTTAGCCCATCAGCAGGTTAGTACCTTTTCAAGAACCTTTGGTCAGGCAGGACATAACTCCTAACTGGCTTACTTGGGAATATGTGTCTAGCTCTACCACACAGCCACAAACATCTGGAAGCCGGACAAGAACTCCCAGTCTCAAGACTTCAGAGCACACCAAAACTTTATCTAGGCACCTGACTGAATATGTACTTTATAATGTTAGCAAGTTTTGAAGTGTTAGGCCTTGTACACACGACCGAGGAACTCGTCGGAAAAGACATAGTTTTCCACGACGAGTTCCTTGTTAGGCTTGTCGAGAATCTTGACAAGCTGTCTTTGCGTACACACTGTTAAGACTAAATCTCGTCGTTCTCAATTGCGGTGAAATTCAACGCGTACGACGGCAGGGGAAGTTCGATTCCACTGGCACAACCCTTGGGGGCTGCTTTTGCTAATCTTATGTTACTGCGTGTTAAAGGGGTAGTTCCCCCAAAAACCTTTTTTTTAACATTGATTGAGGCTCGTTTTGTCAAGGGGAATCGGGTGTTTTTTTTTTAGAAACGAAGCAGTACTTACCGTTTTAAAGATGCATTGTCTCTGACGCTTCGGGTATGGTCATCGGGGAAGGGCGTTCCTATTTGATTGACAGGCTTCCGTGGTTCGGATACATCGCGTCACGATTTTCCGAAAGTAGCCGAACGACGGTGCGCAGGCGCAGTATAGAGCCGCACCGGCGCTCGGCTTCTTTCGGGTACTCGTGATGCGATGTATGCGACCGTCGGAAGCCTGTCGGAAGCCTGTCAATCAAATAGGCACGCCCAGACCAGACGATCATACCCGGAAGCGACGGAGACGATGCATCTCTAAAACGGTAAGTACTGCTTCGTTTCTAAAAAAAAACACCCGATTCCCCTTGACAAAACGAGCCTCAATCAATGTTAAAAAAAGGTTTTTTGGGGGAACTACCCCTTTAAGTAAAAGTTTGGCAAGAGACAATTTGCACTTTTCAGTCTGTTACAGCGTGACAAATGTGCTATCTCCATTACAAATGCTACTTTTACCGAAGGTGCGCTCCCTGCGTGGGTTTCTAAGCATACGCACAAACGTGTTTCTCGTCGAAAACCAGCCCAGTGAGGAACACGACGAGGAAATTGAGAACTTGCTCTCTTTTTTTTTGTCGAGTTCCTCGACAGTTTTCTCGATGAAAAGCATACACAAGACCGTTTTCCTCGGCAAAAAAGCTCTGCCACCAAGTTTCTTGATAGATTCTGTCGAGGAAAACGGTCGTGTGTACGAGGCGTCACAGATTCGAAGGGGATGGGGGGGTTGTGTATTTGTTATGCATTGTGAGAAATATTAGTAAGCCCTGGTGCCAACCAAAAATGACAATATGCTTAAAAATGCGAAGCTGTCCCTTTAAGTGAATATACCACCTCTGAAAAGAAAAACAATGAAAAAAATTAAAAGCAAGGCGCTAACACATATATGATAATTGCATTTGAACAAAGGATAGAAAACAATCCAAATATACTTAAGAGTCCAAAAGTAGAATTTTTATTTATTTATAAGAATTAAGAATAATGTATAAATACATATATATATATACACACACATACACATTATGTATTCATAATTCTTACAAATAAATAAAAATTCCACCTTAATGTCTAAACCGCTGGCAACAAAAGTGAGTACACCCCTAAGTAAAAATGTCCAAATTGGGAAATTTTTCTTCCCCAACGTCATGTGATTCATTAGTGTTACAAGGTCTCAGGTGTGAATGGGTATATATAATGGTCACTGGAAGTTCAACCTCATAGCAAAGAACTCTATGAGGATCTAAAAAAAAGAAAAAGGTGGCCTAGGCTATAAGAAGATTGCCAAGACCCTGAAACTGAACTGCAGCACAGTGGCCAAGACCATACAGTGATTTAACAGGACAGGTTCCACTCATAACAGGCCTCACAATGGTCCACCAAAAAAGTTGAGTGCACGTGCTCAGTGTCATATCCAGAGGTTGTCTTGGAGAAATAGACACATGAGTGCTGCCAGCATTGCTGCAGAGGTTTAAGGGGTGGCGGGGTCAGCCTGTGAGTGCTCAGACCAAATGCCGCACAATGCATCCAATTGGTCTGGATAACCGTCATGCCAGAGAGCACAGGGTTGGGCTTGGCCCCTTAGCTCCAGTGAAGGGAACTCTTAAGGTATCAGCCTACCAAGACATTTTGGAGAGTTTCATGCTCCCAACTTTGTGGGAACAGTTTGGGGATGGCTCCTTCCTGTTCCAACATGACTGCGCACCAGTGCACAAAGCAAGGTCCATATAGACATGGATGAGCGAGTTTGGGGTGGAGGAACATGACTGTCCTCAACCCGATAGAACACCTTTCGGATGAATTAGAGAGGAGGATGCAAGCCAGGCCTTCTCGTCCAACATCAGTGTCTGATCACACAAATGCTCTTCTGGAAGAATGGTCAAACATTCCCATAGACACACACCTAAACCTTGTGAACAGCCTTCCCAGAAGAGTTGAAGCTGTTATAGCTGCAAAGGGTGGGCCAACTCAATATTGAACCCTACAGACTAAGAGTCAACCAAGCGTCTCAATACTTTTTGGCAATATAGTGTAGTTGCATTACTTTGTGTCTTTCATATCTTAATGATGTTAAACTTTTAGTTGAATGTTACAATATGAATAAAATATATCAATAAAATATGTAGCTACTGAAAAAATTATTTAATGTTCCTAGAATAGCGAATGTGTGAATATAGATATCTGTACCCCCCATGTAAGTCTTGATACCCCTCAGTATCAAAGCCTCTTTTTTTGGATTATATAAGAAGTTGGTAACTAGGAATCATTAGCGGATTGTATTAGATGATTTCGGCAGCTCCTCCATGTAAAACAATATAGTACTTTTCAGCCAGACTGGACATCTTCCTGAAGTTGTTACATAACAAGTAAATGAAAAGCGTCAGCAGATTTGACTCTTACCCATGTCTCGGCTGTTCTGGGCTCACATTGGGTTCGGATCCTGCAAAGAGAACGTCGGTCCTGTGAGATATGTCACAATATGGACAGTTCAGTAATACGATGCCCTGGCAGTATAATGAATGGGTGGGTGAATGTACAAGGATAGATACTGTACAATAATAGATGGGAGATAAAAACATGCATTACATTGACTTACCTGACATAACTGTGCCGCGTTGCCAGCTTCTGCTTCTTGGCAGTGAAAAGGCAATAAACTGGCAGCAGATAAAGATTGAATTATTAAGCAGAATTTGAGGAGGACGAGAGTTGTGATGAATGAAGGGAATGGAGATGCAGGTAAGTGGTTAACTGGAGTTTGCTCTGCTCAATGTTCCCTGGTATGTCGGAAGCGAAAGGACATTTCCACAGCCTCAGGTGAATTTACACAAGTCATTGATTCCTATCCTACTGCTGCTGAATTTACAATTTATAATCTTGGTAAATGGACATAAAGGCATCAAACGGTTCACACAGTATAATGGATAAGAGGATTGTTACAGTGCTGGACCGAGTCTAAGAGGATCCATAGATAAGCAGATCTCACATCTGTCCAAACTTTTGAGGGTCATTAAAGAAGACATGATTAGCATGCACCTGTGCCCAGACTATGGACATGTAAGAGTAGTTTGGTTAACAGACGCACATTGGCACACAGGTGCGGGCGCCTTAAAGGCCACCAACAGTCCCCTCAGCACTCCATCTCCATCTTCTACCTGACTCCCCTTGCCAGCATTCATACTTAAGGGCTAGGTCAACCACCCTGCCAGGCCCTTGGCATGGGGACCGGCTAAGCTCCCCTGAGTATGCAGAACAGCATTCCTAGCCTCCGCCCTCCAGTTTCCAGAATGTTCTCCAACTTTCCAGAACCAGGGGGAGGCACCATAGACTTGTCTGCATGAGACATCCAGCCCTGACCTAAAGTAAACCCATGACCCAGTTAAGACTCACAGGGTAAAGAATGAGTCAAATATACATTTTCCTGTACTGACACTAGTAGCACACTAGAGGGTGCTAAAACAGCTTCTAGAGTTCAGAGTCCCTTTAACCCATTAATGCTAGTAGTATGCATATATATCAGCATGGCAGTGGGCTTTAATGCATACAGCTGGGGGTTGCTGTTCTGTGCTGGGAGCATGCTCACTTAGGCCCTCATCACTCTAAATATGCTGTCACCAACAGCTCCTGGTTACTGTTTATCAGGAGTTGGTGGTAAGGACTCACATGCTCACTGACATCCAATATTAATGATCACATGACTGAGAATGTAATGCCCCTGGTCTTACATACTTTTAAAGGGAAAGCTCCCGCTGGCTGGATGGGGCTAAATTAAGGTTTTGGTTGGTTTCTGACAGCTTAGAAACACCTGCTGCGTTTTTACATTAAAGTGCTGTCAGGCTGTCAAAAATGTTCTCTACATTAAAAAATAGCTGAGATTTCAATGTTTGTGTTATGAACTTTTGAAGAATAATTTGCTCTACAAGGTCTTCAGTTACAGAGATAGCTGATGAGTTTGGTTCCCAGGCAAGGTGTAGTCTTGTCAAATCTGGGTATTTTTCCCATCACCTCCTGTCCCAGAGACACAACAGAATGCAAGATTGAAATCACAGCAAGGGCAAACTAAGGCCCCATGCACACGAGACGCTGGTAAACTCGAGTTCAGAGGCATTTGGGGCATTTTTTTCAACTGCCCTGAACACATTTAAATGTTATCCTATGTGTCCATGCACACATTCACGTTTTTTTTGCATTTTAAAGCAGTTGGGTTTAGGCTCGTTTTTTTCAGACTCAAAAAAAATGGGTTCAGACGCTTTTGGCGTTTCAGACGCAAATCGCGCTTTGTACCGGCATTTTGCCGTGATTTCGTTTGTAGGCGTTTTTAAAGATGACCTATTTTTTTACATTAGAAATCTCAAAAATGATGGCAAATGATGAAAAAACATAAAAAACTAATTGCTTGCATTGCATTGTGGACAATCCACAATTTGTGGCAGGTGACGTGGCCAGGTGGACAATCCACAACTTGTGGCAGGTGACATGGCCAGGTGATGTGGCAAGTGGACAATCCACAACTTGTGGCAGTGACGTGGCCAGTGGACAATCCACAACTTGTGGCAGGTGACGTGGCCAGGTGATGTGAACAGGTGACGTGGCCAGGTGACATGGCAAGTGGACAATCCACAACTTGTGGCAGGTGACGTGGCCAGGTGACGTGGCAAGTGGACAATCAAATTTCAAATTTTGAAATTTTCGTATTTTTCACATTTCGAAATTCGAATTTCAAAATTTCGAAGATTGAAAAATTTGAAAAATTTAAAAAAATCGAAATTTGAAAAAATCAAAATTCGAAATTTGAAAATTCGAAATTTGAAAATTGGAAATTTGAAAATTCGAAATTTGAAAATTCAAAAAATTTGAAATTGAAAATTCAAAAAATTATGAGTTTGTCCCCTGGCAGGTGTAGTCTTTTGTCAAATCTGGTATTTTTCCCATCAGCTCCTGACCCAGAGACACAACAGAATGCAATATGAAATCACAGCAAGGGCAAAGGGTCCACTAAGGGTGAATTTCTCCTCTGTCCCTGTACTGACTGTATCATTTTGGATCTCCCATCCCTTTCCCTGACTTTGGTGAAAGTTCAAGGCTCGTTTGCAAATTATCATTTTTTTTTAGAAGATTTAAAAAAAGGTTCTATGGTCCAGTGATCCTAAAGTACTCCTTTTGCTTACCTTTTCGGTGTACAGGTGCTTGAATTATGTTTTTTCTTCTTGCACTCGATGTGTGATACATTGCTACTTTCTGCTGTTACATAGCCAATTTGTAGGAAGATTTTCCATCAAATTGGTAACTGATAATGAGTATCTTTCGCTGCCTCAGGCCGAGTTCACACTGGTCCGACAAACGCTCCGACATTGGGAGCTCATGACGTGTGAAAATCAATGTTTCCCTATGAGAGTTAACGCAGGGATCCTCAAACTACGGCCCTCCAGCTGTTGCGGAACTACACATCCCATGAGGCATTGTAAAACTCTGACATTCACAGACATGACTAGGCATGATGGGAATTGTAGTTCATGAACAACTGGAGGGCCATAGTTTTGAAGACCCATGTCTTAACTGGTCCGACACATGTCGGGTCCGACTTTGAAAATGCTCCCTGTACTACTTTGGTCCGACTTTGATCCTACTTCAGCCCATTGAATATCATTGAAGTTGGATCAAAGTAGGAGCCTTGTCCTTACCATCCGACTTTTGACATCCGACATGATGATTATAGCAGCAGTAAAAATTATTTATCTCGCTCTGGGATTGTTTTGATTGGTCAAAGAACAAGTCAGACTATCACAAAGTCGGTTCAAAGTAGAATCCTGTTCATGAAAGTCGGATGGATGTAGGACCAATGTTGCAGAGCAAAGTAGGATGAAAGTCGTACTACTGTTATGTAGCATAGTGTGGACTCAGCCTAAATAAAGCCCCATACACACTATTAGGTTTTCTGCAGACTTTTGTTTTCAGATTCAACAAAACCATATAATATGAGGTCAACCCTTAAGAGTTTAAATTTGTATGCAATCAGGCAGGCCCTTGTACTACATGGTTTTGGTAAATTTGAAAACAAAAATCTGCAGAAAATCTAATAGTGTATATGGGGTCCAAGGTATCCATTTTCTCCCACTAGTAAATAAGACATTGCTCAATCATTTTAAGGGATGCTCAGAATACGCCATGTGTATTGAGTGTTACTGTATTTGTGGGCCTCGTTTCCACTGAGCAGAACAGTTCAGGTCAGTACAGTTTGGAAGGGTTGGAATGGTCCCGCCTATTCAAGTGAGCGTTTCCACTGCAAGTCGGATCGTCAGGGGCCATACAGGGTTTAGAAAAAATGCCTAGAATGTCCACCAATCAGTGGAATGTATTGTAGCTCCGCCCTAAGCAAACCGTACCATTTTCTATGGCCCCACATCTGAAGCAGGACCCAGAATGGTGCGGTATGGTTTGGTTGTATGGGCCACTTTCATAATGGAAACACTCAAAATAGCGTAATGTACCAAAAAAAAAACCGAACCGCTCAGTGGAAACGAGGCATTTTATGTTTACCACAGCTCCAAGCAGGAGCATTTTTTTTTTTTCTTTAGCATTTAAAAAAATATCACTTGTATCTGGAAGCACTGCCCAGGCAGATAATCTTAAATTGTGCTAAAAAGTGCTCTTACCAAATGTCCTGAACAGACATAACCGAAAACAAGTTTAAAGCAGAGCTCCACTCAAGTTACGCTTTAAGGCCTCCATGCCCCTCCTCTTCACCAATTTTTTTTATTTTTTTTACGGTTGGGTGATCTAATACCTGGTTTTGACAGGTAAACACTCCTACTTCCGCTAAGATCACCTAGGCCAGTGATGGCGAACCTTGGCACCCCAGATGTTTTGGAACTACATTTCCCATGATGCTCATGCACTCTGCAGTGTGGAGGAGCATCATGGGAAATGTAGTTCCAAAACATCTGGGGTGCCAAGGTTCGCCATCACTGACCTAGGCGATCCAACGGTAAATTCTTCTCACCCCCTCCCTCCCTGAAGCCTTCTGGGACATATCACAGGTCTCAGATGACTGAAGAGGCTGAAGAACCATTCACAATGACTCACAGATTTGTGCAGTGGGCACCCAGCTTTGAAGCCGCAAGCTGTCACAGCCGGGTGCCCACAGTTAAAATGCCAATGCTGTGGAAAGCAGCCCATGGGAAGGGACGGCTTGGGTGAGCACATCGCTGGATCCTGGGACAGGGCAGTGTGTGTGTTTAATAAAAGTCAGCAGCTGCTGACTTTTAATAAACTAAAAAACAACTGGAGCTACTCTTTAAAGCAGTGGTTCTCAACCTGGGGGTCGGGACCCCCTTGGGGGTGGAGTGATGATTTGCCAGGGGTCACCAAATCCTGGCCTGTTTCTGAAGCCCACACCGCTCTCCCAGCCTTTTCTCGACCACCCAGCTGGGCTGTTTTTAGAGTCTGCGGCCACCCACTCAGCCTCTTCGCAGCCACCCATTCAGTTCAGGGCATGGCTGAGGGGTAGTAGACTAGAGATCCGCTGAATGGTGAGGATTGTGAGGCGGGGGGGCAGGAGGAAACCCTATCTCCTGATTTTAGCATAGGCCGTGCTGTACCCTGCACCACCAAAGAGCCGTGCTGTACCCCGCGCCACCAGAGAGGGAGCCACGCTGTACCCGCGCCACCAGAGAGGGAGCCACGCTGTACCCCGCGCCACCAGAGAGGGGGCCCCGTTGTACCCCGCGCCACCAGAGAGGGAGCCACGCTGTACCACGCGCCACCAGAGAGGGAGCCACGCTGTACCCGCGCCACCAGAGAGGGAGCCACGCTGTACCCGCACCACCAGAGAGGGAGCCACGCTGTACCCGCGCCACCAGAGAGGGAGCCACACTGTACCCGTGCCACCAGAGAGGGAGCCACGCTGTTACCCAGGTCTTGGCCGGGAAGGTAGACATGGGCAAAAAAAAAAATTGTTCCATAGGACCAGCGCTCTGAGGACTAGGCCGAAGCTGCGGCCTCGTCTAAAACATCCTGCCCGCAGCTCGCGGTGATCCTGGAAAAACTCACGGCGTCCCTCTGTCTGTCACCCACGGCGTCCCTCTGTCCGTCACCCACGGCGTCCCTCTGTCCGTCACCCACGGCGTCCCTCTGTCCGTCACCCACGGCGTCCCTCTGTCCGTCACCCACGGCGTCCCTCTGTCCTCTTCCCATGAATATGACAGGGCAGGTCTTAAAGAAGAAGGGGTGTGGCTTTGACCGGAAGGGGTGGGTCATATTTAAATTAGGGGGTGCGCAAGTTTAGTCAGGCCTAGGGCAGCACAAAACCTAAACACACCTCTGGGTACAACGTCGCACGACCGCGCAATTGTCAGTTAAAGCAACGCAGTGCCAAATCGCAACAAAAATGCTCTAGTCATTAAGAGGGTAAAACCTTCCAGGACTGAAGTGTTTTTTTTTAAACTAAAATACTAAATGTCATACTTACCTGCTATGAGCAATGGTTTTGCACAGAGCAGCCCTGATCCCCCTTTTCTGGGGTCCCCCGGCGGAGCTCCAGGACCCTCTTTTTCAGCAAGTGCCCCCATTGAAAATGGCTCCCGAGCCGCCCAGTCTGCGTCTAAGGACACAGGTCGGTGACTCAGCCCCGATCCCTGCTCCCTCATCACAGCTTTTGATTGACAACACCAGGATCCAATGGCTGCCGCCGCTATCAATCTGCCCAATGAGGAGGGAGACAACAGTGAGAGCCGTTGCTGTTGAGCACATGACTGGATCGGATTAGGCTCAGGTAATAAGGGGGGGGGGCTTGGGGGCTCCTGAAGCACATCAAGTTTTTAGAAGGTAAAAAAAAACCTTGAGGCTTTATAACCACTTTAACTTTGCTATAGAGCAGTTCCAAGAGTAGAACCCAGAAAGTTATACATTACAAAACACTACTGTAGTGATAAAGTTGGTACTAGGTTCTGTGGGCCACCCTCCAAACCTATATGTAAAAAAGAACTATAAATATATCATTCACTAGGGTTATTAGAACACTCACCTATTGGATAAAAATAATTTGCTAAATATTTGGGAGGATGACTGTCACAGTACAGTCATGCTACTTGCACTTTTAGGGGATGAATTATAATTTTTTTTTTTGCTGAAAAAACTCTATATTAATTTAGGCATTGTCAACACCTGACTACTTAGCTAAGAAAAATGCTTATACAATATATGCTGACATCTTTGTTTTCTGAGCGACGCTAAATGCATATATAATAGCCTGCATAGTTTTTGAAGAACAATGCTAGTCTGTTAAAACCTGTAAGTCATTCATTCTGATTCTCCCCAAATTCCCCAAAGCCCTGGGACACATAAAATGCATCCAAAGAAAACCCGATACTTACTATATACTTATAATAAAGTTATGCCAACTGTCCAAATTTATTTTCTTAAGGTCTTGTGGGTTACCCTGCTGTGTTACCATCTGTATGGGCGAAGAAACCTCACCAGTGTCACACAGTGATAATACAGAGTGACTGCACTACTGACTTCACTAATTAGATATCTGGAGGAATCTCCATCCTTCCAACTTTGACTATTAGTGCTTACCAGACATACAGTGAGGAGTCTATGGTTTGCTTCCTCTTAGAAGAGGATACAGACCTGTGAGAGACAATGGAGACGATGCAGTGCTGTATACAGGAACGATGGCTGCTCCCAATCGATGATGCTGGGCAGAAACAGAAGTATTGGCAGTGAAACTTAAAGGGTTTGTAAAGGAATTTTATTTTATTTTAAATTACAAACATGTTATACCTACCTCCACTGTGCAGCTCGTTTTGCACAGGGTGGCCCCTCGATCTACATCTTCTGGGGTCCCTGGGCGGCTGTCTCTGGTCCTCCCCGCAAGAACTCCACATATTAATGCGAGAAAGTTCGCATGGTGTGGAGTCCTTGCATGTGCACTCCCGTGATACAGCCGACGGCCATAGCCACCGCCTGTATCACTTGGCCCCGCCCCCTGGCGCACTGCATCATTGGTTGTGATTGACAGCAGCGCGAGCCAATGGCTGCGCTGCTTCGATCGACCAATGAATGAGTCGGGAAGCCAGCCAAGATGCCACCGTATTCACGGAGCGGGACTTTTGAGGGGTCAGGTAAGTAAACGGCGGGGGGAGGGGGGCTGGGGAGGCCGGTATTGTCGGAAGTTTTTTTTAACCTTAATGCATAGAATGCATTAAGGTGAAAAAACTTTTACATTTACAACCCCTTTAACATTATTGCCATCTTTTGCATAGCAGTCATGAAGAGTTCTTTGTTCTTCTTAATGCATGTTTCCACAAAAGAAGGCAGTGCTATCAATATATAGAGCAGGGGGGCAGGACTAGGGGTTGGCAGGTGCTGGTTGACAAGCTACAGGCCTCATAATGTTTACAGTGATGTCAGCTGCAAAAAATGTCATCCCATTGTAGTTGAAGCGATCACAACCTACATGTGAGTGCTACACAATCACAGGAAGCTGTATTAGGTGGATTTTACTAGCAGGATCAAAAGGTAATTGTGGGACTTTGCAGGGGAGCTAAGAAAAAAATGTACGTGCAGATGCACTTAAAGTGTTACTAAACCCACAACAGTAAAATGTTAAAGCCTGCCATCCAACATTTGTCTGTGGAAAATCCGAAAACAATTGTCCGATGGAGTGTACAAATGGTCGCATTTTCCGCCAACAGCCTGTCATCACACAAATCCCGCCTAAAAATCCGATCGTGTGTACCTTTAGTGTTGCAGAAAACATTTGTTTTAAATGGGATGCCATAGTTGTACCGTCTTCTGTCCACTTTCTGGTATAATAAAAAAGCGCAGAGACTTAAGGCTTGACAGATCTTACAGTTTAAAGTACAACCCCAATTCCCCAAAAATTGGGATTTGCAAATCTCATAAATCTATATTTTATTTACAATAGAAAACATATGTAAATCTTTACAGTAACATTTTAGGGAAAAAAAACATTTGATAGTTTTAGAATTGCCAGGAAGGAACCACATACTGCAGATCCCTACCAGGGGGGATATCACTAGTCTCTGTCAAATCTCCTCAGGACACTCTTCCACACTGAGAACCCCCGACTAGCCCTCACACCTGGCTAGATTAAGGTGACAGCATAAAGGATTAATATCATCTGATATTTTATCTTTCATCAATAGACTTTACACAATAGGATTCATTCCTTGTCTGAGGCCTCCCCAGCAATTCAATCTGAGTGGATACAATACACAGAGACAGGAAACTAGTGGTTACCTCAGCATCGCTCCTCAAGACCCTCAGTCCATAATCCCCCCCCTGTCAGAGTACATTACAGCCTCTCAGATTAAGTCTACCACGTGAAGAAATATACACCACATAATTTTAAGGCTGCAATCTTAAGAGGAAAACTTTCATTCAACAATATCTTACTTAATCTGCAATAATCGCAAGTCACTTACTATAATTCATTTCAGGGATACTTTTTAAGGTGGCGACTTAGGGAAGACCCACCACTCACCGTCGGGTGTCTGATGACAAAATTTTTTTGAAGATCTTAGATCCCCCCCCCCATCTACAGTAATGACACCCACTTATTATATTAAACAGGGACTCCACCTATAACAGATTTTGTCAGTTTTCACAGTTTGACTACAAGCCCTGGTACCCAGGTATGAACTGAGCACTAAAATATCATGCTCCTCCCAATGGTTGATTCAGGATACTTAATAAATCTGCCGACCCTAATATTCACTTAGCTTTGACTCATGTGGGTGCAAATATTCTGCTACACATTCAACACATGAAGGGAAAGCGAAACAAGAAGAACAAGAATACTATTAAAACTTTAGCCGTCAAGGAATCTCTTAAAAACATGGACTCCAAACTCCAGACACATACGCTGGAAATTACCGAAAATTCTATGTCTGTCAAACAAATCTCATCTCACCTGTTAGCCATCTCACCACCCCCTTCATCAGACTCTATATCACATACAGCGCTATACTCGTCTGTTGTTAAAGAAGGAATAATATCCACAATGTTGGGTCAATTAACCCCTTCTGAGGCCCCTTCTCAAAACCCTATATACATCCATTCTAATACTGAACGCTCCCCTGAAGCCCCCTTCAATGTTACTGACTAATTCAACAGGATATCGGAAATGCTAGATAGGGGCCTCGCCCAGAACACTGAAAGAATCCCTAAGGACATCAGGGCCGACTTCCAAAGCCTTGGAAACAGGATTGAATCCATAGAACGGAAACTGGATCTTAATGTCTCTAGAATCGAACAAAATACAGACCACATACAACACCTGCAAGAACAACTGGAGGCGGCCCAGGCCAGAATAGATGATTTGGAGAACAGATCAAGGAGGGATAATTTCAGGCTCAGGGGGCTACCTGAGTCCATCACAGATGTACACTCAGCTATACAGGACATCATAAAAATCCTGATCCCATCCATGCCTATTCACAAAATGGAATTAGACAGAGCACATAGATCCCTAGGCCCACCAAGAAAAGACGGCTTACCGAGAGATGTGATAGTAAAGCCTCACTATTACTCCACCAAAGACGAGGTGATGAAAAAATCTCGACAACAAGAAAACCTTCAATATCAAGGTGCAACGATTCAAATATTTTCAGACATATCTCCCTACACCATTCAGAAGAGGAGAGCGATGAAACCACTACTTTCTGCCCTCATGAAAAGAAACCATTAAATACAAATGGGCCTTCCCATTCGCCTTAAAATTCAACTATAACGGCAGACTCCACGTAGTACACAACTTTCAAGAAGGTGAAAGACTATTACTAGACCTGAAAATTATTTCACATGAACCAGCCATGGACACTTTACCACCGCAACAAACCTCAGCTAAAAGAAATACACCCAATAGTCCAACCTCAAATCCCTGGAATAGAGTCAAACACAGGAAAGTCTAAAATAACTCTACTAAACATGAACTGAAATGATTTAATCTTAGCTCCGGTGGTGTCCATCCCCCATTCATATACAGTGCAGAAAATAAGTATTTGAACACCCTGCTATTTTGCAAGTTCTCCCACTTGGAAATCATGGAGGGGTCTAAAATTGTTATCGTAGGTGCATGTCCACTGTGAGAGACATAATCAAAAAAAAAAATTCCAGAAATCACAATGTATGATTTTTTTAACTATTTATTTGTATGATACAGCTGCAAATAAGTATTTGAACACCTGAGAAAATCAATGTTAATATTTGGTACAGTAGCCTTTGTTTGCAATTACAGAGGTCAAACGTTTCTTGTAGTTTTTCACCAGGTTTGCACACACTGGAGGAGGGATTTTGGCCCACTCCTCTACACAGATCTTCTCTAGATCAGTCAGGTTTCTGGGCTGTCGCTGAGAAACACGGAGTTTGAGCTCCCTCCAAAGATTCTCTATTGGGTTTAGGTCTGGAGACTGGCTAGGCCCCGCCAGAACCTTGATATGCTTCTTACAGAGCCACTCCTTGGTTATCCTGGCTGTGTGCTTCGGGTCATTGTCATGTTGGAAGACCCAGCCTCGACCCATCTTCAAAGCTCTGAGGGAAGGAGGTTGTTGCCCAAAATCTCGCAATACATGGCCCCGGTCATCCTCTCCTCAATACAGTGCAGTCGCCCTGTCCCATGTGCAGAAAAACACCCCCAAAGCATGATGCTACTACCCCCATGCTTCACAGTAGGGATGGTGTTCTTGGGATGGTAGTCATCATTCTTCTTCCTCCAACCACGGTTAGTGGAATTATGACCAAAAAGTTCTATTTTGGTCTCATCTGACCACATTACTTTCTCCCATGACTCCTCTGGATCATCCAAATGGTCATGGGCAAACTTAAGACGGGCCTTGACATGTGCTGGTTTAAGCAGGGGAACCTTCCGTGCCATGCATGATTTCAAACCATGACGTCTTAGTGTATTACCAACAGTAACCTTGGAAACGGTGGTCCCAGCTCTTTTCAGGTCATTGACCAGCTCCTCCCGTGTAGTCCTGGGCTGATTTCTCACCTTTCTTAGGATCATTGAGACCCCACGAGGTGAGATTTTGCATGGAACCTCAGTCCGAGGGAGATTGACAGTCATGTATATCTTCTTCCATTTTCTAATGATTGCTCCAACAGTGGACCTTTTTTCACCAAGCTGCTTGGCAATTTCCCCGTAGCCCTTTCCAGCCATGTGGAGGTGTACAATTTTGTCTCTAGTGCCTTTGGACAGCTCTTTGGTCTTGGCCATGTTAGTAGTTGGATTCTTACTGATTGTATGGGGTGGATAGGTGTCTTTATGCAGCTAATGACCTCAAACAGGTGCATCTAATTTAGGATAATAAATGGAGTGGAGGTGGACATTTTAAAGGCAGACTAACAGGTCTTTGAGGGTCAGAATTCTAGCTGATAGACAGGTGTTCAAATACTTCTTTGCAGCTGTATCATACAAATAAATAGTTAAAAAATCATAAATTGTGATTTCTGGAATTTTTTTTTGGATTATGTCTCTCACAATGGACATGCACCTACGATGACAATTTCAGACCCCTCCATGATTTCCAAGTGGGAGAACTTGCAAAATAGCAGGGTGTTCAAATACTTATTTTCTGCACTGTAAGTTGTTTTTTTTGTGTATTTTTTTTTCTTCCCCAATAGGCCTTCTTTTAATATGAATTGTTTCTCAATTCTTGATCAAATTACTTATAAGGTTTGCTGGTAGTGTAAGAGTTAATATTTACTGGCTCACTTATATAATTTATTTACTCTTGTGGTTTTTCAATATCTACTTACCCATATGGTTCTACAATTTTTAATTTTTTCCTATGGTATTAAAAAATTATTATTTTTTTTTGGGGGGGGGGGGGGGGGAGGTACTATATATTCAATTGTTATTTTTGGGGGATCAACCCTTTGTTTTTCAAAATTTAATTCATGAACTTTTTGATTGTCGCTGACAGCTGGCGGTGAGGCCCTGAGCCTCAACCTACTTCTTGGAGCGACACTTTGTCCGCCTGACAAGTAGGAAGTTAGTCCTCTAAATGGACTACTCTAATAAATTCTGTTTGATTGAAGGAAGGAGCAAACTTCCCTTCCTTCAATCTGGGTCATGGTTTCACCTTTTGCAATACTACATCTTGCTTTGTTGTTACCATTTTTGCCTTTATTTCCATGTATCTATTCTCCCCTTCTTTTCCCCCTTTACCTTCCCACCCTCCCTCCCGGCCTACCTGCCATCACAGGTGTCTTCTGAGCTATGGACTCAGTCTGCAACACACGATCTGTCCGATAGAAAAACTGGAAAGGGAAAAATTGGGACTTTTAGCGAGGCTGCAGACAAGATGGGGATAGTATAAAAGTACAAATTTATTCACGATCTGTCCATAACACTCTTTACGACCCATGGCTGGCTCAAATAACACTACTAAACCCCTGCATGTTGTGACACACAACACCCAGGGGTTGAACTCTCCTATTAAAAGACGAAAAGCCCTCCAGGCATACAAGGCGCTTCATGTAGATATAGTGCTCCTGCAGGAGACACACTTCCCAAGGCGGTACTCCCCCTCATTCCTACACTCCCACTTCCCAGTATTCTATTTATCCAACGCGGAAAACAAGACGAAAGGAGTGGCTATCTTGTTATCCAAATTTTGTAATTTTAATTTACTAAAGGAATATGGAGACCCGGAAGGCAGATTTATTTTGGTAAAAGGAACTCTTGACGAGAAGCTATACACGTTTGTCTCCTATTACGCCCCCAATAGGGGACAGAATACGTTTTTCTCTCAGGTGCTTGAGGTCCTCCATCCTCTTATGGAGGGCATCATTATCATGGGAGGAGACTCCAACCTGGCTTTCGATTCGGGCTTAGATAAATCCAAACCAAATAATAATAAACTCATAAGGCCAACCAAAATTAGCACACAAGTAGCTTGCATGCTTCATCAATCCCGATTGACCGATATTTGGAGAGAATTAAATCCGAAAACTAAAGATTACACCCACTATTCTAATCCTCACAAATCGTACTCCCGCATAGACCATATATTAATATCCAACCATCATGTCCCAGCAGCCTCTAAATCCACTATAAAGGATGTCCCTTGGTCAGACCACTCCATGGTTCTATTAACCTTGAGAAAAGAGGACACAACTCATAAAATGTCTCACTGGACACTTAACCAGTCGATCTTAAAAGATCCCACTCTCATGGCAGAAATTGAACAATCTATAAAGGAATATTTTGAAATTAACGATACTAAAGGTATATCCCCCGAAACCTTATGGGCTGCCCATAAAGCTACAGTTAGGGGAAAAATAATACAAATTGCAGCCAAACTTAGAAGACAAAAGAAATTGACCATAGAGAAATTGGAAGAGACCTACTCAGAGTTACGTAGAAAACATAAATTAGACCCTCTCAGTGTTCCCACCCACGATCTTGACGCTGCTAGATCGGCCTTAAACCTAGCTCTGACAGCAAAATCAGAAAATGATCTAAAATGGACAGGTGCCAGGTTCTACCATTTAAAGGATAAAATAGGTCCAATGCTAGCACGCAAACTATCTCCCAGATTTAAATCGAGAACCATCCCTAAGATAAAAATGGCAGATGGTACCCTTACCCTAAATCCTCGGCGGGCGATGGGGGCCTTCCACGACTTCTATTCCAAGCTCTACGCCAAGGATAGTAACTTTTCTTCGGACAAAATAGGTGAATATTTGAACAGCCTGAATCTTCCCAGGTTGACAAAAGTTCACAAGGAGTTGATGGAGGCACCCATTTCAGCTGAGGAAGTTATGTCAGTGATCAAAAACTTAAAATTAAACACAGCTCCTGGCCCTGATGGATTCTCAGGGTCTTACTACAAAACATTTCCTATCATTCTATCACCCTACCTAGCACGATTTTACAATCATTTGACTAAGGGCTCCCCTATAGATAAACAACTTAATTTGGCCTATATTTCGTTGATACCGAAACCCGATAAAGATCATAGCCTAGTAGAGAACTATAATGTATAATGTACTCGGGGTGGTCTGGAAGCACTAGACAAAGAGGTATGCTTCTCTCGCTTGATCTCCAGAAAGCCTTTGATTCAGTATCTTGGCCATTTTTGTTTTCTGTTTTGAATCGTTGGGGGTTTGGTTCTAAATTTTTAGGAATCATCTCCGCTCTCTATTCCTCCCCTGAAGCTAAAATCCGGTTACAAGGCATATTCTCGGAATCTATAAATATCCAAAGAGGCACAAGACAGGGCTGCCCTCTATCTCCTCTGATATTCGCTATTGTTATTGAATCTCTGGCCATAGCCATCCGAGATAACGCGAATATCAGGGGAGTTCATTGTAATAAAAAAGAACACAAATGCGCATTATTCGCAGATGATTTGCTACTCTTCGTGACCTCTCCCATCTCCTCCCTTCCGGAAATTTTCTCCCTGCTAGACGAGTTCTCTAAAGTCTCGGGTCTCACGGTAAACATGCCTAAATCTAGGGCCCTTAATATTTCTCTTTCAGAACCCACAGTGTCCCTCTTGAGAAACAAATATATTTTCAAATGGGACTCTACGTCTACTAACTATTTAGGTATCAACCTGACCCCAAATTTCCAGAATTTATACTTAGCCAATTACCCTCCTATGTATAGGAAACTCGAGAAGGACCTTACCGAATGGGGAGCGCAGAAAATAGGCTTAATTCTACCAAGATGACTCTCCTCCCGAAACTTCTATATCTTTTTCGATCCCTTCCGATCCCGATAATAAAAAGCCATCTAAAATCCTTTCAAGGTAAAATCACCAAGTTTATCTGGAACAAAAAGGGACCCCGTCTTCCCTCTCGTAGTCTGTTTAACTTACCTGAACAGGGAGGCCTAGGAGTGCCAAACTTGTTATGGTATTATCAATCCGCGAGGTTAGCGCAATTATCGGAGGTTTACCTTAGAAATGATCGCCCAGATTGGATAGAAATAGAAGAACAGGCTTCCCCATTATCCACAATCGAAGAACTCATGTGGCGCGCTCCTAAAAGTAGACCCCCTATACTATCCCCCACCCTATCACAAGCACTGGTATTATGGGATTCACTTAAAAGCAATCCACTCTTAATTTCTAGAGGCAAACCTTTGTCAAGTATCTTTCTCGACCCATCTTTCTGCCCCAAAACGGAAGTGGACTCCTTCAAATGGTGGCTTGATAGGGGGGTGTACCGCATTGGTCGTTTCTTTCAACACACAGGTCCTCTTCCTGAGCAATTCCTTATAGACAACCTTTGCCCCCCCCCCCCCTCTGAAAGATCCAGATTACACCAAATACATACCTTTGCTCAGAAACTTTGGAACGATAAAACAATTTCTGGCCTTTTGACCCCATATGAACACAAATGCTAACAAGCTCAGAATAGGAAAGGTATGATCTCTATCATCTACAAATCTCTTGCATCAAATAACATAAAATGACCTCATATGCTAGCTTGGGAAAGAGAGCTTCAAGAGGACTGGGACTTGGTGGACTGGCAAAAAAACTACTCTAGATCTCTTAAGGGTTTTAAGAGTCCATCCCTCATTGAAGCTAATATAAACATTTTCACTAGATGGTACTTGGTCCCATTCAAATTGGCCACCATGTATCTGTCATCCTCACCACTATGCTTTAGAGGTTGTCAAGGAATAGGCATCATGATCCATACTTGGTGGGAGTGCCCTAGGATACGGGGATTCTGGAACAGGGTATTCCAGATTATCAGGAGAGTTACCGGTTGTAACCTCCATCAATCTCCTGCAATAGCCTTATTGAATGGTCTAATACCACAGAGTTCCAAAGCCATTAGACAGCTGATTCTATTTATACTGACTGGCGCCAGAATCACTTTAGCGGCTGCATGGAAGAAACCGTCTGTTTCCATTTTACACATGAAGAGAAAGGTTACATGGATTGTGGAACAGGAAAAAAGAATTAACTCTATGTTAGATACCTCTACCCAGTTCACTGAAATTTGGGAACCTTGGTTGATTTACATGGGAATCTCCCACAACATGTAAGTTTAGTTTTGGCTCTGGACTCAGACTGATGTAATCCTATGGCAGGTAGGCCCACCCTCCCTTTCCCTTTCCTCTCCTTCCTCTTTCCTCCTTCTCCCCCTCTCTTTTCTTTATTCTTATTTTTTCTCTTGAACAGGAGATATTCATTACATATTATATTCTCCACTGGTCTCAGGTAGTGCTGATTTAGTTTAACTGGATGTATGTATTAAATTCCTTGTCTCCTTTTAGGTTTATAAGTTAAAGCGGAGTTCCACCCTTAAAATCACTTTTTTCATTACATCCAGCATACTGGCGTCAGCGCCAGTATGCTGTTTTTTTTTTTTTTTTAATGCTCGTACTTACTGTTTCTCCCAAATTTAATTTTCTGGCGCACTGCGGAGTGTCGCCGCTATAAGGCGTCACGCCTTCCGGAAACAGCCGATTAGCATTCGGCGCCTGCGCATAGACCCAGGCGCTGACTGCGCAGGCGCCGAAAATAGCCGGTCCTAGTTCGGGTTTTTTCGGAGGGCGTGACGCGCTATATACGGCGCCTGCGCAGTCAGCTCCTGGGGCTGTGCGCAGGCGCAGAGGGAAAAGCCGAATGCTAATCGGCTGTTTCCGGAAGGCGTGACGCCTTATAGCGGCGACACTCCGCGGTGCGCCAGGAAATTAAATTTGGGAGAAACAGTAAGTACGAGCATTAAAAGAAAAAAAAAACAGCATACTGGCGCTGTATGCTGGATGTAATGAAAAAAGTTTTTTTAAGGGTGGAACTCCGCTTTAAGAGTTGATTGAGAGATGTTTCTCTGGACAACATTTGGATCCAATTTTTTTGTCATCAAGGGGGGGCTGCCCCCCCTCCTCGACACAGATTGCTCCCGGTGGGGGTGTCGGGGGGAGGGGATGTCCCCGGAAACCTATCCTCTCCACGGTTCGGTATGATTTATTCCTTACATATATTTTAGTTTTATGATCTCAGCTTATAATAAAAGTTTTATAGATTTCTTAGTAAACAGGGAATTTTAGCCCTAAAATGTTGTCGCTACCTCTACCGATTCCCATCCCTCCTGATTATATACGTTTACACTCCCATGTTAAACTTACCAGGTATATAGTTGGGACATTGGGGGGGGGGGAGGGAGGAGAGGGGGAAATCTAGTTAAGAAATGTAATCTATTGTTTACTACTATAATTGTCAACACAATGTTTCCTGATGCATTTATTGTATTACGTTTATTACTCTGTATGCTCTTTATTTTATTATAATAAACTTAAATTTAAATGAAAAAAAAAAAGAATTGCCAGGAACACATCTCAAAAAAGTTGGGACAGCGCCAATGTAGCATTCCCTCTTCTTTTACCAATACTCCCAAACGGAGGAGACCAGTTGCTGAAGTTTTGGGATAGAAATGCCGTCCCATTCTTGCCTGATTTTAGATTCATATAGCTAGATTCAGAAAGATGGCGTATCTTTAGGCGGGTGTAGCGCATCTCATATGCACCACGCCGACGTAACAGAGAGAGACAAGTACAGTATTCACAAAGCACTTGCTCCCTAAGTTACGGCGGCGTAGCGTAAATGGGTCCGCGTAAGCCCGCCTAATTCAAAGTAGCAATGCAGTGGGCGTGTTGTATTAAAATGAACCGTGACCCCATGCAAATGATGGGCCGAACGAACGGCGAATGCGCCGTCCGTGGACGTATCCCAGTGCGCATGCTCAGAATCATGTCGGATAGAATGCCTAAGATATGTCGAACACTGCCTACGACGTGAACATAACTTACGCCCAGCCCCATTTACATACGAACTACTTAAACAACGTAAAAAAACGACGGCTGTTCCGACGTCCATACCTTTGCATGGGATGCGACACCTTTTTGGTGGTTTATCTTTACGCCGGAAAAACGCCTTACGTAAACGGCGTAGATTACTGCGTCAGACGTACGTACGTTCGTGAATCAGCGTATCTTGCTCATTTACATATTCAACGCATAAATCAACGGAAGCGCCCCTAGCGGCCAGCGTAAATATGCACCCAAGATACGGTGGCGTAGGAGACTTACGTTGGTCGTATCTTGGCAAAATTCAGGCGCATCTGATTTAAAGAATCAGCGCATAGATACGACGGCGCACATTTGGACTTACCCTGGCGTATCAGTAGATATGTTGGCGTAAGTCTTTGTGAATCTGGCTATAACGGTTCTGGGTTGTCTTGTATTTTTTGTTTCAAGATGCGTCAAATATTTTCAATTGGTGAAAGTCCTGTACTGAAGGCAGGCCAGTTAAGAACCCGAACCCTTCTACTAAAAAGCCATGCCGTTGTCATAGATGTAGTATGTAGTTTAGCATTGTCCTACTGAAACATGCAAGGCCTTCCCTGACCACTTCCGGACCACCCACATACTGCAGGAGTCAATGCATTAGATACAGCGTGTGCATGCACATCGTGGGAGCTCGCCCACGGGTCTGGCGTACTCTATGTCTGCTGACCACCCACGACCGCAGTGAAGAGGCAGAATGAGGATCTGCTTATGTAAACAAGGGGGATCCCTGTTCGACAGGGGAGGATAGAGAGATCAGCTCTTCCTAGTAATCAGGAACAGCAATCTCTTTCTACTCCCAGTCAGTCCATCCCCCTGAGAGTTAGAAAGCACCTCCCTAGGGAACACCTTACCCATTGATCACCCCCTAGTGTTAACCCCTTCCTGCCAGTGCCATTTATACAGTGATCAGTGCAATTTTTTAGCACTGATCACTTTATTGGTGTCACTAGTCACCAAAAAGTGTCACTTGGGATCAGATATGCCCACCACAATGTCGCAGTCCCGCTAAAAATTACACATTGCCACTATTATTAGTAAAAACAAAAAAAAGCAGAGGCGATCAAATACCACTAAATGAAAGCTCTATTTGTGGGGAAGAAAAGGGACATACATTTGTTTGGGTACAACACCGCACAACGCAATTGTCAGCAAAAAAAGACACGGTGCTGTATCGCAAAAAATGGCCTGGTCATTAAGGGGGTAAATCCTTCTGGGCTGAAGTTGTTAAAACCGGGATATATCTTTCAGTATTGATCTGGTCTTTCCAGCTGATGATGATATATTTATACTCTTTGCAATTTTACAGTGAGGAATTATTGCATCTGAAATTGTTCGACAATTTTTACACGCACCTTTTAACAAATTGGTGGACCTGATATTCCGACCCTCTTAAATGTACTTTTTATACCCAATCAGGTTACTGACCTGTTGCCAATTAACCACTTGCCTACCATGGACGTCATATGAAGTCCTCCACTTAATCGTTCTTCTAGGCAGCGGGAGGGGACGCAGGCGCTTGTAGCAGATCCAGAGATGACTGGTGACCAGATGGTCACCGTCATCTCTATGACCGTTGGAGGACTGGGCGCGACGTTATGACGTCACGCCTGGTACCCGGAAGTAAACAAAGCTGCAATCGCAGCTGTAGGCATGTAATCGGTGATTTTTTTTTCACCGATGTCATGCTTGTAAGCCTGGAGAGATGTGGGGTCTTATTGACCCCACATCTCTCCATAAAGAGGACCTGTCACACAGGTTCCTATTACAAGGGATGTTTACATTCCTTGTAATAGGAATAAAAGTGATCCAAAAAAAAAAAAAATGTAAAAAAAAAGTGTAAAAATAAAAAATATTAAGTAAAATAAAAATAATTAAAAAAAACATTTTTTTTTTCGAAAGCCCCTGTCCCTGTTATCTCGCGCGCAGAAGCGAACAAGTCCCGCCCACATATGTAAACGCCGTTCAAACCCCACATGTGAGGTATCGTCACGTGCGTTAGAGCGTGTGCAACAATTCTAGCCCTAGACCTCCTCTGTAACGCGAAAATAGTAACCTGTAAAAAAATTTAAAGCGTCGCCTATGGAGATTTTTAAGTACCAAAGTTTGGCGTCATTCCATGAGTGCACCCAATCTTAAAGCGTGACATGTTAGGTATCTATTTACTCGGCGTAACTTCATCTTTCACATTATACAAAAAAAATTGGGCTAAATATACTGTTTTGTTATTTTTTAATTCATGAAACCGTTTTTTTTTTCCAAAAAAAGGCGTTTGAAAAATTATTGCGCAAATACTGTGCGAGAAAAAAAGTTTCAATGACTGCCATTTTATTCCTTAGAGTAGTATGATGATGAACGCATATACATAAACACTGAGGCTGTCAAATACAGTCTATCAAAAACAAAGTGCAATCCGTGCTAAAAGTGCAAGTGCATAGGTATCAAATGATAAACAGTCCCATCCGTGGTACAAATGCATAAATATCAAATGATAAAAAGTTCCATCCGTGGTGTTGAGGCTAATTCTGTGAAATATGTGACTTTCCTTAGATAAATGAGCTCACATTGCGCTTACCTCAGTGTTTATGTATATGCGCTCATCATCATACTACTCTATCAATGTTTTATCGCATATCACAATTTAGATTGAGCAGCACCTACACCCCCCTTTTTTTCACTTTATTTATTTGGTGGCGCAAGAGCTTCACATATTCATACTTATTCCTTAGAGTGTCTGCTAAAAAAATATATATAATGTTTGGGGGTTCTGATTAATTTTCTAGCAAAAAAAAATAGATTTTTACATGAAGGACAGAAGTGTCAAAATAGGCTCGGTGGACAAGTGGTTAACCAAATTGAATTGCAAAGTCTCCAATTGAATGGTATTCCAGGGCTGTCTTCAAGTACTACAGTATTACAGACTAATTGTAAAAGGTTGGCCTAGCACCATAAATGCAGTTTTGCCCAAATATAAGAAACAAAAGGTGACAGAAAACTCCTCAGTACAATAATTATATACAAAATGCCAATAAAAAGTCTGTATATAAACTTGTGTAGCAAATGTCTACACACACATCCTATAATGAGTGAAATAAATATACATTAATAAAGTGCAAAGAAAAGTCCATTCTGAGACTGTAACTCATCAGTTAAGGTGTGTGCAGCTGCTGCGTCCTTAACAGCCATTAAAGTTACTGGTTAAGGAACAGGCGGCCACCTGCATCCTTATCAACCAGCTATTCATAGCCTGTGGGAAGTTATAATGAATGCCAAAAAACGTTTTGAAAAATTCTGCGTGGTGTCTTACCCCATACGGCAAGATATTGCTTTGAATGGAGCCCAATGTGCAGCACGCCACACAATATGTACTGTACAAAAGGCTTACAAGAAGGTTAATACCCTCACATAAAGAGTGGTCATAAAGGCCTAAAGAAGTAAACTTACTCTCAAGTCAAGCCACAGCTTCAGAGCTCCTCCAGCCTCCTCACATCAAAAAGTCAAATGGAATAAAGAACCCAAAAACATTCCCCCAGCTCAGCTCATCAGAGGGGCAGCATTCCTTGTGGAAATGTCAAACAAAAAAGGTACACTTTCCATAGTGTAAAACTATAAATTTAAAAGTCCATATTAAATGAAGTCACACTCACATGAGTACAAGACATCCTAAGCGCTGTATATGAATATCTGAAACTGCCAGAATCCAAACTGGCACCTGCATGGTGGTGTGTCCCGTCTCTGCCCAACATGTTTCGTCACATGCAATACTATCACAGGCTCAGTTGACAAGCCTGATGTTACGTATTACAAAACACTAACCACATTGTGCTGCCTGTTCCTGGACAAGAAATGTATTTTTCAAATATGCAGCCGTTAAGGGTTGTAACCATGCTACAGCTGTAATGCTTTGCACCCAGGGCAAAAGTTAAATGGAATGTCGTATTTGGCAGGCTGACCATGACCCATTCAAGTGAAAGGTGCACTGCAGTAACCTCCCCGCACACGGTTATGTCATGGTGGTTTGGCAGTTTGAGGGTTAAAAAGCAGGTAGTGAAGAGGCAACATATCACCTCCTCACTACCTGTCAAACACCCTCCTAAAAATGTATCCAGCAAGGATCACTTTTCAGGGGGGGGGCAGCAATATAGCTGCACATGTGAGTTCTAAATCCTGCTACTCTGTATGGACAAAGCACAAATTTGCATTAAATGCCCTATTTTTCTACATAATCAATCTCAGGTTGGAGGAAGGAGGGTCATCTGGCAGGAAGGAGGAAAAAGCAGCGTGAACCAAAACGTGTGCTGCTCCTCCTTCATTGCCTAACCAGCAGGCAAAGGATGTTTCTGTACTGTGTAGCAGGGGTGTCTGGATCACAAAAATTCAGAAAGTCTCTTAATGCACTAGTTTCTGGAAAAGACTGTCAGGTAAGTGCAGGGCCGATCCTAGGGTTGCAGGCGCCTAGGTGCAGAAAAGATGAGTTAGGCTTACCGGTAACTCCTTTTCTGAGAGTCTTCCAGGACAGCCCATGAGACCTAGGGCTCCTCCTACCAGGACAGGAAACACGTTAACCCCCACCGGATAAAAGGGCGGTCCTCCAGGCCCCATGCCAGTCTTCTCGAGAACCGTAGGACTTCCCTGAAAAACATATGCATTAATACACATAACTTCCATACAAAACCGGGTGGGAATCCGGCTGTCCTGGAAGACTCTCAGAAAAGGAGTTACCGGTAAGCCTAACTATCTTTTCTCACAAGCGTCTTCCAGGACAGCCCATGAGACGATGAGCCAGAACTTACCAGTCTAGGGTGGGACAACTGCCTGAAGGACCTTTCGACCAAACGCCTGTTCTTGAGCGGATAGCAGATCCAGGCGGTAATGCTTGATGAAGGTCGAATAACTGGACCATGTGGCAGCTTTGCAAATTTCATCCGGTGAAGCACCAGCCCTCTCAGCCCAAGACGTAGACAAAGCTCTCGTTGAATGCGCCGTAACACAAGGTGTAGGAACTTTCCTAATTCTATAAGCCACTGAGATGGCCTGCTTTATCCATCTAGCCAAAGTGGCTTTAGATGCACTCTTACCCTTGTGGGTGCCTGAAAAAAGGACAAATAAGGTATCTGTCTTCCTGAAGGTCCTGGTGACCTCCAAATAGACGAGAAGAGATCTTCTCACATCTAAATAACTAAACTTCTTCTCCTGGTCACCCTGAGGTGAACTACAAAAGGATGGCAGTACAATGTCCTGTGATCTGTGGAATGTACTAGCCACTTTAGGTAAAAATCCTGGATCTGTTTTTAACACAACACGATCTTCAAAAATTGTGAGAAATTGTTCCCTTACTGATAAAGCCTGTAACTCGCTAACCCTACGAGCTGAGGAAATTGCTACTAAAAAAATAGGGGCAGATTCACAAAACAATTACGCCTGTCTAACTGGGGTTAGACAGGAGTAATTTCAAATTTCGCGCGGCGTATCACTAGTTTGAATCCTCAAACCATGATACACCGGCTTCGGGCTTCGATCCGAGAGGCTTACGTCTTCGTAAGCCTTCGGATCTACGCTGCCATCTATTTGCGGCCGCTGGGAGGAGTTTGCGTCGTTTTGATGCGTCGGGATATGCAAATGTGTTTTTACGGGGATTCACGAACATACGAGCGGGCGTCGCAATCGTTTTCGTCTATTTTTTTATACGTAATGTTAGGGCAGCTTTTTGCTGCTCTAACTTTACGTAGCCCATGTTAAGTATGGCCGTCGTTCCCGCTTCGAATATATTTAAAACATTTTTTTGTTTACGTAACTCGTCGGGACGTGGATCGCCCGTAAAGTACGCTACATAAACAACGAATGACGTCACGACGTGATTTCGCGCAATGCACGGCGGGAAATTTGCGAACGGAGCATGCGCAGATCGATCGCCGCGGGAACGCGCCTAATTTAAATGTTTCACGCCCCCTACTCGCGCAGATGGATTGCGACGGGAGAAATACACTACGCCGCCGTCGTTTACCGTAGAAAATCTACCTGAATTCCACGTAGAGCAAGGTAAAAAACGGCGGCGTAGTGTATTTCTGATACGCTACGATAATCCATTTCTCTGTGAATCTGCCCCATAGTTTTTAAAGTAAGTAATTTAACAGAAATATCCTCTAAGGGCTCAAAAGGGGATTCTACCAGAGTTTGAAGCACCAGGGACAGGTCCCAAGCTGGACAACTTCTTACCACTACTGGCCTGGCCCTCAAAATGGATTTAAAAAATCTTGCTACTGTGGGATTTTCCAAAAGAGAAACCTGGAGGAAAACACTGATAGCTGCCGCCTGTACCTTTAAGGTACTAACTGAAAGACCCTTGTCGACACCCTCTTGAAAAAATTCCAAAATAGAAGGAATATCATGCGTTGATCTTTGGTTCTCAGACAACCATGAACTAAATCTTTTCCAGACCTTGGAATATATGGCTCTAGTGACTGGTTTTCTGCAATTCACCAAAGTTTTGATCACTTTGTCCGAAAACCCCTGAGCCTTCAGTATCTTCTCTTCAGATACCAAGCCGTCAAGCTTAGGGAAACCACCTGTGGGTGCGACACTGGACCCTGCGACAATAAGTCCTCTCTTTTCTGAAGTCTCAGAGGAGGCCTCGAGACCAGAGTCTGCAGTAGGGAAAACCATGGCCTCCTGGGCCAGAAGGGGGCGATCAGAATGAGGTCTGTTTCTTCTGAAAGAAACTTCCGGAGTACTTCTGGAATAAGCCTGATCGGGGGAAAGGCGCAACAGAGGTTGAATGGCCACGGATTTGCCAGAGCATCTATCCCCAGTGAATGATTTTCTGGGTTTAGGGAAAAGAACCCCTCCGTCTTGCAATTGTGCCGATTTGCAAATAGATCTACTTCGGGCCAACCCCATTTGTTGGTAATCTCTGCGAATACCTCTGGATGAAGCGACCAATTGTCTCGCTCCACCCTGTGGCGACTGAGATAGTCTGCCAAGCCATTTTGCGTCCCCTTCAGATGTACTGCTGAAATTGAGACCAGATTTATCTCTGCCCATGAGAAATTTCCCTGGGCAATCTGTTAAAGGATCCGACTCCTCGTGCCTCCCTGCTTGTTGAGGTACGCTACAGTCGTGATGTTGTCGGATAAGATCTGGAGATTGTGACCCTTGATCTCTAACTGAAAGGCTTGCAGGGCTCTCTGGACTGCTAGCAGCTCCCTCTGGTTCGATGAAGCTTTGGCTTCCTTCCAGAACCATTTTTCCTGAGCGACTTGGTCCCTGAGGTGGGCTCCCTATCCCCAGGAACTTGCGTCCGTCGTGATCCTCTTGGACACCGGAATGGATCATGGCAGGCCTCTTGTTAGGTGAAGGTTCGTCCTCCACCACCACAAGCTTCTTTTTACCTTGGTAGGTAACAGAACCTTTGACTCCAGGGACCTCGCGTCCCCATCCCAACTTTCCAGAAGGAACCTCTGTAATGGCCTTTGATGGAATCTTGCCCATGGCACTGCGGGGAAACACGAAGTCATAAGACCTACTGTCCTTGAAACTTCCCTCAGTGAGACCCACTGATTGGTCTGTAAGGATGAAACCGCTTGCACCATCTTGGAGACCTTCTCTTCTGGGAGAAATTTTATTTGGTCTACTGAGCAAAAGTCGTAGCCCAGATACTTCACTTTCTGGGCCGGGACTAGGGAAGATTTCTCTCTGTTTATCAACCAGCCTAGGGATTGAAGGAAGTCCTGTACAGTCTGGAGATCTTTTAGCAATTTTTGGTAAGACTCTGCTACTATCAGGAGGTCGTCCAGGTACGGGAAGATAGTTATTGCCTTTAACCTTAGTGGTGCTAGCGCCTCCCCCAATACTTCTGTAAAAATGCGTGGGGCAGAGGATAGACCGAAGGGGAGAGCTTGAAACTGAAAGTGCCGGATTCCTGTTCCCATATTGACCGCTATCCTCAGAAATCTCTGGAATGCCGGATGGATTGGGACATGCAGATAAGCATCCCTCAAGTCCAAGGTAGCCATGAAGCAGTTTGGGTAAAGCAGGTTCTTGATAGAGAACACTGTCTCCATGCGGAAGTGCTTGTACCTGATCGATTGGTTTAGAGACCGAAGGTTCAGAATGAGCCGATACTTTCCTGACGGCTTTCCGATAACAAAAATATGGGAATAAAACCCTTTGTTCTGCTCTGAACAGGGAACAGGAATCAGGACTTTCTGGTCCAACAGGTCTCCTATTTGGAGACCCAGAGCTCTCGCTTTTTCCCGATCTCTGGGAGGAGAGGTGATCAATAACCATTCTGGTGGTTGGCAGGAGAATTCCAGCCTGTAACCATTTGCCACCAGATCCAGTATGAAAGGACTTGAGAAGACTGCTGCCCACTGTGGGAGAAAGGCTCTCAATCTTCCTCCCACTGGAAGATGCTGGTCATTGTGGCTTGGCGGGCTGTTGAGGTCCGTTAAACAAAAACGCCCCCTCTACCTCTGCCTTTTTGCCCAGTCCAATGCTTCTTGGGCCTATTGTCCTTTTCTCTAGGACTCTGCTGGGCCCAACCCTGTCTGTTTTGTCCATGAAAAAAAATTCTGCTTGTTTGCTTCTTTTTGTTTTCTGGAAAGGCCTTTTTTCTATCGGCCGTACGTTCCAGTGCCTCCTGTAGCTCAGGACCAAAAAGATGATCCCCAGTTAAGGGAAGCCCACATAGGCGCAATTTAGAGGCTGCATCTCCTGACCATGTCTTTAGCCAGAGCTGTCATTCTAACCGATTCTGGGGAAGAATCAGCTAAAAAATCTACAGCCCTGAAAAGGAGAGGGAAAGATTTTAGGATATCCTCCCTAGAGGTACCTGCTAAAAGATGAGTTTGGATTTGCACTAGCCATTCTTCCAAATTTCTGGCTACACAAGTGGAGGATAGAGCCGGCTTAAGATTCCCCAAAGCTGAATCCCAGGCTCTGTGAAGGACATCTCCTTTCTTGTCCATCGGATCCGTAAGCGTACCCATATCATCAAACGCAAGGTCCGAATTTTTTGAAACCTTTGAAAGAGGTGCGTCTAACTTGGGAACTTTGTTCCACGGCAGTGCTGTATTCTCATCAAATGGAAACCTTCTTTTTAGGTTACCAGAAAAGAAGGGTTTTCTCTCAGGATTCTCCCACTCTAGCTTGATAGTATAAAGGAGGGAACTGTGCACTGGAAAGACTCTAGGGTTCTTTTTGTGCAGATTTTTATACATAAGGTCATGTTTAGACAATTGTACCTCTTTCTCCTCCTCCATTTCAAGAGTTGTATAGATGGCCTTTAGTAAGCTATCCACTTCTTCCAAAGACAATTTAAACCTTGAGCCCCTAGAGGAATCTCTATCCTTGGGTTCTGTATCTGACCCTGATTCTCCAGGAGAAGAACGGGTAGATAAGGCTTCAGCCTCAGAGTCTTCACTCTCTACACCCATCTGCGGAGTGCTAACAACTGCGGCTTTTCTTTTTGAGGATGAACCCTGTGGGGGAGCCTGCATTTTGTCCATTAAGTCCCTAAAAGAGCTAAAAGTGGACTTAAGCTCCTCTTGGACCGAAGACAGCATCTTCTGACAAGAGGAAACCGGGTCATCTCTCACTAAACCATCTATACATGTGCGGCAAACTGGTTTACACCAAGTAGTGCTCAGACAAAAATAAATGTCCCTCATAAGTACCACAAGCCACCAAAATACTCCATCACCATGTGCAGGAGAAAGGAAAATGTGTCCCCTAACACCAAATCCTATGATTGGGAGGGCGGGGTAAAACACTCATCAGGATAGCAAAAAAAAAAAAGACAGTGACCCTTTTAAGGCTTACCTGAGAGGTGCTGGTGTTGGAGGTAGCATCAGCCTGAGAAGGTACTGCAGGAGAATCCATGCTGCCTGTCTGGTAATACTGACAGCCTGGCTGCATTTACCAGGAAAACACCAGAAACGCCATTTAAAACCTTTTTTCACGCCGTTTTGGAGACAGGAACCGTGTCTCCGGCGCCCGGTGATGACGTCACACGACCTGGAAGCTATCTGCCGGGTCTCTTCTGTGTATCAGCTTGGAGCTTCTGCTTCCCTGCACGAGTCAGCCACGCTGTGTGCAGGGGGAAGCCATGAGCAGACGGCCTCCATCAGCCTTGTCACCCATATTAAGCCCTTTAAAGCGGCTCAGATACAGCGCAAGGGACCTGACATCATCCCGGTCCTGGCCCTCCCCAGGCACAGAGAAAAAAGGCAGCAGCTACTCAAGCTTCCCCAGCGGAGATACTGCATGGCAAGGAGGTTAGTAGAAAAAAAAATGACCCCTTAAACGGATGCTCAGAGCCCCTGCCCATGAGACCTAGGGGACAGGTTCCTGAAACATGTTACCCCCCCCGTCCGGAGGAAACACTAATACTGGAATGGGGCCTGCAGGACCGCCCTTTTATCCGGTGGGGGTTAACGTGTTTCCTGTCCTGGTAGGAGGAGCCCTAGGTCTCATGGGCTGTCCTGGAAGATGCTTGTGAGAAATATTTATGGTGCCCCCACATGGGCGTGGTAATTTTACCAACTCCTCCCCTTTACAAATGTTTTTATGGCAATGACAACCACAGAAATGCTCCCCCCCCAAAGTCTTTATTACCCTGGGATCCTTACATGATCTCTTAACAATAAACAAAATACATGAAGTGAAGCAGAGTACTTTCTTGGGACCTGTCTGATGGACACAGAGGGCTTCTGTTAGAAAGACCCCCAGACATGATACAGTTAGAGACTGCAGACATAGTACAGGAAACGGTCAGAGACTGCAGACTTGGTACAGGAGACTGCAGACTTGGTACAGGAGACAATCAGAGACTGCAGACACAGTACAGATGATCAGAGACTGCAGACACAGTACAGGAGGTGGTCAGAGACTGCAGACATAGTACAGGAGATGGTCAGAGACACATCCGTCCTGGACAGACACAAACAAGGAGAGAAGGGAGAACTCTGCCACCTCGGCGCCCCCACCTCAGGCGCCTGGGTGCAAAGCACCCTGTGAACCCTGCCTAGGATCGGCCCTGGGTAAGTGGGTGCTGCAGAAAGACCACCGGCTGGAAACCAGAAACAACCAGTGTAAATGTAAATGTCACTAGCGCATAGATTGGACTTGTGTCTTTTTTCAACCTCACCTACTATGTAACTATGTAGCATACCAAGGATCCCTGAAAAGGGTCCAACGTTTTGATTACATAAAAAGAAAAAAAAAAGAAAAATAAACTCTTGGGGCCATGTAGTACCCCTTCATCCATGTAGTACCCCCTTTTTATTTTTTAGTTATAACAGAATGAATGGGAGCATTGGATACTTGTAGATTTTTATTAACATATCTTACAACATTTGTTAGATTTTTGCTTTATACTTCTCATGTATTAGAAAGATCAAGCTAGCTCCTACAGTAATGTACTGTAATTTAATGGCCATCCAAACATCAGAGCACACAGATACATTTAGAGAAATAAACACGCACACACTTTTATATTATTTTTACAGAACAGTTTCAGTCTGCAAAGCCAGATTAATGAATATAAATAAGGATGAAAATAAAAGATGTTCAGCAAAATGAGGAAGGGACCCTGGATAAGCAGCATGCACCTGATGCAGAGTGTAACCAAAATCTAGAAATTTTTGATTTTAAATTTTATGAATCCATTCATCTTCCTGTTGCTGATGACTCCTGTTGGCCACGTCATAAAAGTCTTCTGAACCACCGGACCATCAAAAATGTGCAAACACCAGAGAGCCAAGGGGGTTATTTACAAAAGAAGTTGACTAACATGGGGGCTGCTATTGCTAGTTGATACTAGATACCTGTCTGCCTGCCTTCAATACTTTCACAATCATCGACCCGGAAGAAGCATGAAGATTAGAAATTCAGAGAGTCAACACTCCTGATCTGCACATTTGTTTTAGGTCAATGCTTTCAAAAGTATTTAAAGACATTGGATTACCATGACAGCCAGGTAAGTGGTATTTAAATAGGGGTAAATAGGTCAGGGTCACTTTAGGAGGGTGTGGCATTATAAAATATTCAGCATTGTGGTAGATAAAACCTACATTTGTTAAGACTCCTTGTTAAAGATTGCATGTGTGTTTAGCAATTTAGTGACTATCAAACAGCTCGCTTATGACCTGTCTGCTTGGGAATAAACCTTTACCACATGATTTCCTATGTTAAAGCAGGGTACTCGTTTAAATATGTAAAATATAAAATCCAGTAAAAAATTCATTTTTGATTCGCCATTTTCTTTTCCTCTTTGGGACATAGGAAGCATATTCAATGCACTGGGTTGAGCTGCTGTCTTTAGGAGATTGGACACTAGCAAAATAAAGCCATAAGGCCAGCCCAGTATAACCCTTTCCAGTCCCAGCAAGCCACAAATTTGTCAGCAGGTCAAAGTAAGACCAGGACAGAGAAATAGAGGGGGATCTGCATTCTCTAATGTACTCAAGAAAATAAAGGATGGGTCTTCTTTGTGCCCTGGTTCACACTGATGCTGACCCACAGAGGCAATCACCCGCACAGATGTGACCCCAGCCTAAAGGATAAGTTCACCTTTGGAACATGTCATGTTCCACCCATTTCCAAACATCTGCCCTTTCCCACCTATGACAGTGGACAAAGAAACCTCTCCCTGCACCTGCTGTCACAATTTGAAGCCAGCATGGCTATGTGGGGGGGCTCCGCCCACAGGGCCCTGTCATTCATTTACAGTTTTCTGCAAATTAATATTCTACAAGTAATGTTATTGCACCTGATGGCTTGTAGTTCTCAATGTACGAGGGTGCTGGTGAGCACTCAAGAAGTTCATTTATTTTACCACTCTGCAGTAACTGTCTGCCCGTATCAGAGGTGCGGCAGACAGCTATCCTGAGAGTCTGCAGGAGCCAGACATTGCACCTGGGATCTGCTGACACAGTTGCAATGCTTTGCATACTCCTTAGAATAAATGCACTTTAACTGCATAAAAAGTGCATCTATTTTTTGCAAAAGGTGAACTTAGCCTTTAAAGCGGTTGTATACACACATATACATTTTTTTTTCTTACACCTGCAAGGCAAAAAACAGAATGAGCTAGTATGCACCGCATACTAGCTCATTATGAAATAATTACCGTGGAACGAGGTTAAGACAACTTACCTGGTCCACGCCAAGCGAGATATCTTGCCTGGCGTGTCTTCCGTGTATTGCCGCTCCAGCGCTGTGATTGGCTGGAGTGGCAATGTTGTCACTCCGGCAAATGCGCGCAGGAGATTTAATTCTTGCAAGGTCCGGCGGCTGCCGACTCTTTTGCCAAGGATTCCCCCTGCGCAATTCTGCACTTCTTTATACCTACAGGTAAGCGTTATAGGCTTGCCTGTAGGTAGAAGTGGTAGTATAGAGTATACTACCACTTTAAGGAGACCATATATACATAGATTATTATTCTAAAATACATTTTTTCTTCAACATGCCAAAAGGAGCCATCTGAATTTAAAGGGGTTGTAAAGACAAAAATATTTTCCTCTTAAATTAAAGTCTGACAGTAGCTGATAAAGTAAAAAATAATGTTTTGCATTATAACTAGTTAGATACCTGTTAAAATCGAGCTGTTTTATTCACCTCCGTCACTCCTGAATTGTTATTCTCACTGACTTCCTGGTTTGTGGTGCGCATTCATTCTTGCTACATCACGGCCTAATGGGAACTACAGTTCCCATTAGGCTTAGCCTCCATGCATGTGAGGGATAAGAGAGCATCTTCACGCAGGGCTGTAGTCATAGGGAGGGGGTGAGCACATTCTGCTTTCCACCATGCAAAACCGCTCAGATGTTGGTGGAAAGCAAGAAGAGGAGAGACAGGAAATGGCATTTTCAAACCTGGATTACTGTATTTGAGGTCAAAAGGAAAAACGAGGTAAGTGATATTTAAATGCTCTAGCTTACAGCAATCAATTGATCTAATAAAAAACGAACCTTTAGTGTTCCTTTAAGAATATATAGCAGGAGAGCTAGAATACACACACTGTGGATTATGTAAAGACAAAGAATGCACATTGTGTAACTTACAGCAACCATTGCCATACTCGCATCAATCATCTTTTAATGCGTGGCCAGTTCACAACTGGTAAAATATAACCGGTCACTAGGAGTTTATTTAGCACAGTGGCATTTTCTTTTTGCTCTTTTTTTTTTTAGTTTTACATTCATCCTCTATGTCTTCCATTTTCTATATGGAAAATTTCTAAAACTTTTATATATATATTTTAATGATCCATTCTTACTTTGCTGTTCTTGTGCGTTATGCGTGAACATGCAATACATTAAGGCAGTAGGTTCATTTTGAATGGCCCTAAAGAAATCTGATCTTCATGTCAATTGGCAAGCAGACAAGCCAATCCTTTCACTTCAAGTGCAACTGAAGTCAGCAATAAAAATGTAGTAGTACAGCTGGTCCTGCATTGTATGCGAAGACAGAGATGGTGGTCCAGAAGGAAGAGTTGCTCCATGGGATCAGTGCTATGGAACGAGAATAGAGTGGAAATGAAGAATTCTGGACAGCCACACTCCAAACAATCATTGCCTTTATTGGTAAAACCGTGAAAAGCACTACAAGCCGCAGAAAACGGAACAGCCGACGCATTTCACACTATACTTCGTGTTTAATCATAGAGATTAAACACTATGTATAATGTGAAACGCGTCAGTTGTTCAGTCTGCTGTGGCTTGTAGTGCTTTTCCGGATTTTACCAATAAAGGCAACGATTGTTTGGAGTGCGGCTGTCCAGAATTCTTAATTTCCAGTCTACTATATGCATTGCCTGCACCTGTGGTTCCTGAGAAGAGGATAATCACAAAACTGATCTGCCTGGAGCGGCAACTCCCTTTTCCCCCTACCTGTTTATGGAACGAGAATAGTTATTTCTGCTTATTCTTTACTCCTCCGACTAAATAATGAAACCTCCCAAATGGGGATGTGGTGACTTGAGCACAGCTGAAGTACTTTGAGTCGCTGGCGAACATAGGTAAAGTCATTACAAACTCTATGCATGCTTGCTGTGGTACAACATGGAAACTTTTGGGTTGGCATAGTAGCTGACCAAAAGAAGATGCACATTCGACCCAAAAGCTTCAATATGGAGCCACAGCAACTAGCATCTTCAGAAGGGGTCAGCATTGGCAAATCTTGTATTTTACACAACACAGGTTTCCGTTAAGCGAAACTATAATTTATTTTTTTGTTGTTGCAAGGTTTTATAGGGTGCATAATACAATTTTCAAATACACCTCATACATGTATACATCCATTTATTGTAGTATCAATAATTTTCACTTTGACAATAGAAGCCTTGTGCAATAAGGAAATGCAAACAGCAATGATGAGGTGTACACTGCAGTAAGTCATATCAACTATTAGTTCAGATTATAGCGAGACTCGTCTATAACCGCGGTATCATTACTTTTGGGCAGAATGAACTTTTAAGGCACCTACAGTAAATATTGGTTAATAAGGGTTTCATGTGGAGAAAGCCAACATTTCAGGATAAACAGTTTACTGTGTATGCCTGTCCAAAATTAGGTCAGAGTATGAAAGTCACACAGTGCAAGATTGGACTGATTATTTATTGCTAGATTAGAACTTTGTATGTTGATCTTTACTAACAGTGTCTGTTTGCATGTTGAAACGCACAGGTATACTACTATCTGAAATAAATAAATTTGCCAATACTTTGCTTTGTGTGCGCATTAATGATAGTACACCACCCCCCCCCCCCCCTCCCAGGGCACGTTTCAATGAATAGGTCATGACAAGCTGTACAAATGTTTACTCAATCCTTCACAAATCGGTAATTTGCCTCTTAGATATCCAAGTAGGATGACCAATTAAACTGTTTTTTTTTTTTTTTGCAGCCGATACCACAGTCCTGTACTAACAGGAACACTGGTCGTCGAGTGAAGCACCAAGGCCATGAAAACAGAATCTGTTCATTTGGCACTCTGGCTAGGTTTTCAAAATGCTTTTATTTTTTTATTTTAGAGTTAGCAAATCTACCACAAAGGCAAATACTTTGTTAAAAACCCATTATTGTTTTCCAGTACATAGAGATCAACTAATTTATAGGCTAAAAAAAAAGTGGAACTTGAGGCCAAGATTTTATTTTTGCTTGCTTCTTTGTTTTGTTTTTAGAATTTAGGGAATAGTTAGATCCTCCTAATATTATTTCTGGAGTAAGCCAGGACACTAGGGTGAACCCCATAGATGATTCACTTTTCTTTCCTTCCACCCGTCAATGTTGGTGGGGGGAATGCCTCTCACAGTGCCATAGTCTTCTGCCAGTGGAGAGGTGGAGGGGGGCACGGCAGCCTTCCCAGCTGACAGAACACAAACACTGCTAGTTGCTATAGCAGCTAGCAGTGATTGAATGTAAAAAATAAATAAAAATTGACTAGTTATAACCAAAGTCAATGGATGATACAATCAATCTCTCCACACATGAATCAAACCTTGGCAAGTCCCTCCAGAACTGGATGAATTTTATTTTATGTATGGCCTGTTTTCCTGTCTTAGAAGTGTGTTCTCTATATCATGCTTGGGAGGACCCACTGTAGATGGCTGACAGTTTCACTGCTATCTAGCTAATCAACCATAAAACATACAAGAATGTAATGCTAAGGGATAAAGGACACTCAGGTTTGCAGAAAAACCTTGGGTGTCCCACAGTAAAGCACACTACATGTTGCAATCTGATTGCACAATCTCATTTAGATCTACGAACAAGTCTGCAGAGCAAGACTGATTAAATTAAGCTTTTAGGCATGTTGTCAAATTACATCGTTTTAGTAGATCTTAAAGCGGTAGTAAAAAACAAAACACACCTTAACCACTTAAGGATCTGCTCACACAGATATACATCCTTTTTTTTAAAGATGGATATCTCAGTAACCGCAGCAGCTGCTGCCACAACCAAGCTGTCCATCTTTAGTGTGAGCGGTCCTGTAAACGATAACTATGGTCTCTGCGGCGGATTCTCCGCGAGATCACCGATGGCGGCGGCGGGAGAGGGTCCTCTCTCCTGCTGTGTGGGGATGCGAGTGAGGGTAAGAAGGCCCCTATAGCATAGCAGGGCAGAAGTGACATCAAAACGTCACTTCCACCCATGCTTCTTAAAGCAATATTTTCTAAATGTCATTTTTTTCAAATTACACTTTTTTTTTTTTTTTTCAGCATTCAAGTCAAAATATGAGATCTGAGGTCTTTTTGACCCCAAGTCTCATATTTAAGAGAATCTGTCATTCTTTTTTCTATTACAAGGGATGTTTACATTCCTTGTAATAGGAATAAAAGTGATCCATTTTTTTAAATAAAATAAATAAGAAAACTTTTTTTTTTTTTAAAGCGCCCCAGCCGGACGAGATTGCGCGTAGAAGCGAATGCATACGTGAGAAGCGCCCGCATATGAAAACGGTGTTCAAACCACTTATTTTTTTTCCCAAAAAAAAGTGTGCTTGTAAGACTGCTGCGCAAATACGGTGTGACAAAAAGTATTGCAATGACCGCCTTTTTATTCTCTAGGGCAGGGATCCTCAAACTACGGCCCTCCAGCTGTTGTGGAACTACACATCCCATGAGGCATTGTAAAACTCTGACATTCACAGACATGACTAAGCATGATGGGAATTGTAGTTCCTGAACAGCTGGAGGGCCGTAGTTTGAGGACCCCTGCTCTAGGGTGTTAGAAAAAAAAAAATTATATATATATATATATATATATATATATATATATATATATATATATATATATATATATATATATATATATATAATGTTTGGGGGTTTTAAGTAATTTTCTAGCAAACAAAACTGTTTTAGTCTTGTAAACGCCAAATCTGAAAAACACCCAAGGTCCTTAAGTGGTTAAAAGGCAGTTGCATATACAGTAAAACCTTGGATTGCGAGCATAATTTGTTGCGGAAACATGCTTGTAATCCAAAGCACTTGTATATCAAAGTGAATTTCCCCATAAGAAATAATGGAAACTCAGATGATTTGTTCCACAACCATGTATACACAAGTCCTTCAGTTTATAGTCCATATAAAAAAAAAAAAAATATAGCAATTTGATAGGTTGTGTAACCATAAAATGCCCATCAACAAATGGAAGCCTTCACAAGAGGATTAGAAGCAAAATCCAGCAGGAGGTACAGAGTATGAAAGAGAAAAGAGGCGCCTCTAAATGTAGCAATATGGTTACATTTAATGAAGGTACAACATTTAACAACTCGCATGGCTGACGATTAAAAGAGGCACATCTAAGTTTGCAGGCACATAGGTGGGTAAAGCGGTCCACATAGATCCTCTGCACAGCCACCTCTCTCCGCTGTCCGTCTGCAATCGTGACCAGAAAGACTACCCTGCAGTGAGTGATGGAAACGCTTGTGGAGCGCAGCATAGAAGGGATGACTTCGAAGGCGGTGTGGAGGATGGTCTATGTGGACAGCATTACCCTGGATGCCTTCATACTTAGATGTGCCTGTTATAATCTTTAACCATGCAACTTGCTAAATGTTGTACCTTCAATAAATGTAACCATATCGCTACACTGAGGCCTTGTACACACGATGGGATTTTTTCCGATGGAAACGGTCCGACGGACCGTTTCCATCGGATATGTCCACCGGACTGTTTGATCCGATGGCTGTACACACCATCGGATCAAATTCCCCGCCGGCGGACAGCGCTGTGACGTTGACGCCGCCACGTCACCGCACCAGGAATTAAACACTTCCGCGCGCATGCGTCCGATCCATTCACAGGATACGACGCATGTGTGGGCAGATATGTCCGCTGTTTGGCCGTACTAACCAGCGGACATATCCGACGGGCAGCTCTCCGGCGGAAAAAATTTCAAAGCATGCTTTGAAATTTTTCCGCCGGAAGAATCTGGCCAAAACTGTCCGTTTGCCCCTACAGACGAGCGGATTTTTTGGCTGAAATGGTCCGTCGGACCATGTTCAGCGGAAAAATTCCCTCGTGTGTACAAGGCCTTAGAGGCACATCTCTTCTCTTTTATACTCAGTTGTGACATGACGCTACTTGAATATATAGACATCGCTTGTATATCAAGTCAAAATGTATTTAAAAATGTTGCTCGTCTTGCAAAATGCTCTCAAACCAAGGTTTTGCTGTATTTGCACATTATGAAATAATTACCTTGTCATTTTCCCTTGGACTTTCTTCCGGGTTCGAGCGCTCGGGCTGGTTGCTTTGTCAGAGCTCTGATGACGTCACTCCTGTGGGAGCCTTCTATTTCCAGTACGAAGCTCTGAAGGTTCGGCAAGGTATACCTGACCTTCAGAGCGCATGCGTCAGTTCCAGGGTAAATACCTCCTAAACGGTGCACGTTTAGGAGATATTAATTTTACCTACAGGTAAGCACTATTATAGGCTTCCCTGTAGGTAAAAAATAAATGAATCACAAAGCAAGCTTTACTACCACTTTAAGTTGCTTGTACAAAGATTGTATGATCAGATTATAGTGTGTATGGATTAGCATAAGGAAGCATGAGGACTGAGATGACAATAACACAACAGAGAATCTAGCCCTTCCCCAATTAATTATTTGGGTTAGAATTCTACTTTAACACCGTGTCTTGCCAAGACTCAGGTGTACTTATGACTGGTAGGGAAGAATATACCTGCTTCAGTTAACATTTTCTTAAATAAAATGCATGTCAGTGTTGTCATATAAACTTAGTATGATACATTGGTGTGTAATGAGGTCCAGAAAAGCACAGGAAATAAAACAAGATGGGATTCATAAAAAAGGGAAAAAAAAAAAAAAGAACAGCAGTCTAGTGACATCGTATCCGACAGCTCTTAAATATCGAGAGATTCTTCAGTTCCTGAGAAAGAATTCAGTTTTATCCAAGCCTTAAAAGCTTTAGAAACAGACTCTGAGCAAAATAACGCACTTTTTTTTAAATGTCCCTGAATGTATGTATTTGTGTTCTATACACACATACAGATGTATTTATATATATGATTACATTTCAATTTAAAATGTTTCTGTTATAACATCTGTATACCATCTGTAACTATACAATATTTCACAGGAAACAAAAAAAATTCTTTACAATGAACTTCTCATTACATATTAACACGCGCACACAAAAACATACATGGAAAGACTGATAACACACCAAAATAGAATATTCTAAAGCACAGCTGGATAATCACAGCCTCCAGTTACTCAGGGACTACAAAACCCAGTATGCTTAGCTGCAGCTAGCTGTTTTTTTTTTCTTCTCTCTTTAGCTACTGGTAGGCTGCAGACACCCAAGCTTGGCCTAAAGTGAGCTTACGTAACATTTAAAAGTGCAGTCCCACTTAGCAATTCTAAAGAACACAATCTGCCACACTAACTTAGTCCAGTTAAGCGATCGCTTATGTAAGGATGATTAGAATAAAAGGTAAGGCTTAAGAGCCAAACTTAAAATGATAACAAGTCACAGCACATAATGTCCACAATATTTTCTATCCTTCTGCTGGCTTGTCTTAGAGAACGATGTAGGCCTATTTTAATGACCTGTGCAGTTTTTGTGTCAGTAACCCTTCACTTACTGCAGAGCTCCACAAATATAGGATGTAAGCAAGAAAGGAAAAGAAAAAAAATGTACAAAAACGACAAAGAAATTTTACACAAAAGAAGCAGTAAAGCGAGTTGAACATTCATTAATCGTTGTGCTTTCTGGACAATGCAGGTCATGGTGTTCTTTTGTAGGGTTGTAGAAAAGTACTTTTTTTTCCTGTTTTTTTATTGTACCTTATTCCTCCAGTGCTGGGGATGCATTCGCATTAGCACAACAGCACCTAATGAACTAGCGGTAGAGGCGAGGTTTGAGCTCGTCTTCTACTCCTCGGAAAGCCCTTCTTGAGATTTCATCTGTAGTTGCACCGATGTTCACAATCCATTATAATGGGGGCCCCACCTCTTATTGATGTGATCAAATGTGTGCGTCACCCACTGCTGCTCCAACATGCTGTACCGCTCCTTGCAAATGTACAGTGGTTTTCCGCGCCTGTAGAGGAAAAAAAAATAACTTTACGTTACAAATCCCCCTTTTTATTTTTTATTTTTTTAACGGATCCAGCAAATTATGTATTTCAGTTACGAATAGAAGTTGGATGGCTGACTCACCCACTGGTCTCTTAACCATCAGAAAATAAAGCTGTGAAATCTCCCTTCCAGTGTGGCTTTCAATTAAATATATACAATTCAACATTACCCTCATAATATGCCAGGCAGCTTTAGAAACTGAGGGGGGGAAGGACTCGAATTGAATCTTCTAGCCTTCAAGTCCAGACTTCTAATACCAGAGTGAATTTTCACGACTACAAAAAAAAATGAAAAATCTAAAAACAGGCTAATTAATAGCTGTGGCAGTTGGGCAGACCTCGTAAATCCAGTAGCCATTTGAAGATTCATGCATGATAATGACACAGAAACTAACCTGCGCTGCTAGCAACCAATTTGTAAACAGCAACCCCAGATAAACAACCAATACATTTGAAAACATACACTATATTTATTACTAAAATTATTGGGACGCCTGCCTTTACACACACATGAACTTGAATGGCATTCCAAACTTAGTCTGTAGGGTTCAATATTGAGCTGGCCCACCGTTTGCAGCTATAACAACTTTAACTCTATGGTGTGGCGTTTTTCATGGGTTGGCTTGGCCTCTTAGTTCCAGTGAAGGGAACACTTAAAGGGGTTGCAAAGTCTCTGGGTTTTTCACCCTAATGCGTTATATTGCATTAGGGTGAAACTATTCCAAACAGAGGTTAAGTTAGCACGCATTTGCAAATGCATGTGTAAGTTGTAAGCCCTCTTCACAGCACCCTGTGTATGCTTGCAGTCCTAATCAGGGTGTACTCATCCTATGTAACCCACCAGTTAATCTAGAGTATTGCTTCTGCCAGCGAGTCCCATCACCTAGATGCACATCAGTCCAGTTTGTAATTGAACCTGAAAGCCAGGAGGTACACTTCCAGCACCCCATCTGTGACACAGGCCTTGGAACACCTTTTCTCTCTCTGTCCCTTGCATCAACTAGGTGCCCAACAGGCTGATGTCCATTATGAGAATCTTACTCACTAGGCCAGAAATAGCCTTGTACTTAACCGCTTCAATACCGAGGCTATTTTGGCACTTCTCCTACATGCATAAATCATATTTTTTTTGTTAGAAAATTACTCAGAACCCCCAAAGACTATATAATGTTTTTTTAGCAGACACCCTAGGGCAGTGATGGCGAACCTTGGCACTCCAGATGTTTTGGAACTACATTTCCCATGATGATCATGTATTCTGCAGTGTAGTGGAGCATCATGGGAAATGTAGTTCCAAAACATCTGGGGTGCCAAGGTTCGCCATCACTGCCCTAGGGAATAAAATGCCGGCCATTGCAACTTTTTATCTCGCACATTATTTGCGCAATCATTTTTTAAACGCCTTTTTTTGGGGAAAACAACGGTTTTGTGAATTATAAAAGAACAAAACAGTAAAGTTAGCCCAATTTTTTTGTATAATGTGAAAGATGAAGTTACGCCGAGTAAATAGATACCCAACATGTCACGCTTTAAAACTGCGCACACTCATGGAATGGCGCCAAACGTCAGTACTTAAAAATCTCCATAGGCAACGCTTATTTTTTTTTACAAGTTACAAATTTAGAGTTCCAGAGGAGGTCTAGTGCTAGAATTGTTGCTGGTGCTCGAACACACGCGGCGATACCTCACATGTGTGGTTTGAACGGCGTTTACATATGTGGGCGGGACTTATGCGTGCGTTCGCTTCTGAGCGCGAGCTACCGGGGGTAGGGGCGTTTAAATTTTATTTTTTATTATTTTTTTTTTTTTTTTACAGCGGCGGATCGTTTCTCCGGGTCTCCGATGGCAAAGGAGAGCCCGGAGACGCACCGGATGGAGGCGGGAGCGTCCCCTCCCGCCGCCTATAAGAACGTTCAAGCGGCGGAACCGCCGCTATGATTGTTCTTATGGTGCAGGGATTCGCCGCCTGAAGAGATGGATATCTGAATGATGCCTGTGGCTGCAGGCATCATTCAGATATCCCCACTGAAAGCCAGGACGTCAATTGACGGCCTTGGTATTGAAGTGGTTAAAATCAACCAAATCAGCTTTTCCAAGACTGATTTGTCCCACAACGACAGAATATTGTGTTGCAGATACATACACACATTCCACATTAAAAGGTCTTTGTGAAGTCATAGGTTGAGTATTGCTTACAGCCCAGAAGAGGCTGCTGAAAAATCTATTAGCTACGTGTGAAAGAATCAGAATTTTACCTGAGTTCTCGGTCTTCCTCCCCATGTACATCCAGATATACAGAACCCCAGAGGCAAAAGCGATGTCCCCGAATGATAATAATCACAGAGGCATTGATCAGCAGGAATATTCCTGTGCCGGCACCACAGTTCTGGGAATGCTGTAGAACGATAAAAAAGAAAATGCTACCAATTAGATGCCAACTGTAATTTGCCTAGTACAGGTTACACTTAATCATCTGTTTACTCTGGCTGGAAAAAGCGCCCAGAGGCGATTCAGTTCGCATGCGTTGCGCTATACAAGTCATTCATTCATTCATTCATTCATTCATAAGAAGCACAATTTACCTACTTACTGTGTAGGGAAATTATAGATGATGCTTGCTGAATCACCTGCCAATTTGTACCACTTTCAGACATTTTAAAATGGTCCCATTTTAAGGCAAACACATATATTGTAGAGAACAAGCCTGGGCAAACTAAAAGCTTAGTAAACATATCTATGAGGTGAGATTTGCAATAATCATCTCACGACTATGGGACATCTTCAGACATCAAGAGCCACCAGATGGTCCAACACCCTTCCAACCTTATCTTAGAGGACAAATCTGGAAATTGATATAATACTATTTTGTGAATGGATGGACATGAAGTAATTATAATAACCAAGGATGTGAACATTTAAGTTAAATTCTAATATGCAGGCATTTATAAAACCTATACGATATAATGGGTTATAAGAGTAGATTGGTGTTCATAGCGTGGAAGGATTTGCCTGTACATTATTCCTTTGCTTGCAAAGTGAAGAAACATAGTACATTGACGACATTGAAGTAGGTCGTTTGTAGTGGACTAGCTTAGTAGCAGCTATTTTCGTATTCGTGGGAAGACACTAAACAAATTAGTCCTTTTATGGTATTTTTGGAATGCAACAACGCTTCCAGAAAAGGACAATAGGACAGAGCACATGCGCGCGGACTCTGGACCAGGCATGCTCCAAGTATGCTCCGCACATCATTGACCCAAAGCAGCTACAATCCCGTTTTTAGCGTTGAAGAGACACTTGGGTCTTAGCTGGAACTCGTCCCTAGCCGGTGATGCAACGGAGGGCAACAGGACAGCCCAAAAGAAGGCCGTACAAACTGCATAAACTGAACGAAGCAGTGGGGCCTTTCACTGGGCAGAAGCCTTTTCCCAAGATGGCGCTGGAACGGGGAGAACCACAAGGCGGCTCAAACACAGACACAGGTACATCAAGGTCACAGAGGCAGGCAGCCAAACGGACCCAGCTTGCCCCACACAGAGACCCCTTCTCATCTCAATCCCCAGGAGACCTGGATGCAGAACAACCGGGTGAGTCCTTATCACTGCCCCTATCCCCTGACACAAACACACTAATGAGCCTGTAGACTCCCCGGTGTCCTCCATTGATAGGAACATGGTAGAGATGACAGACCTAATCTTCAGCCAGTCAAGCCCAGATAGAGTGCTGCCTACACCTCAACCTACACAATATGCTTGTGATGCTGCCCTGCTAGCATGCTTTTCTGTAATGCTGCAGCAAGAACTATCCTAAGCTTGTTCCATAATCACCACTGATCTTAAATGTGACATTCAGGGCATAGGAGAAAGGTTTGAGATGATTGAAACCAAAGTGGCTGAAACGGTTACCAAGATTAACCAGAATTCCACAATGATTACAAATCTCCAGGGCAGATTAGATGAAGCCTATACTAAAATAGAGGATTTGGAAAACCGGTCTCGCAGGTATAATGTGTGCATAGGGGGACTTCCAGAAACCCACACTGATTTAGAGGGAGCCATGAGGGAGTTGATGAAAGAACCGATCCTGACATAAATGCGCAACATATGGAAATTGATAGAATCCATTGCGCCCTGACAGCTCCCAGGTCGGATGACCTGCCATGCCGCACTATTACCGAATAAAATAAAATAAAAATTGATGTTTGTCGCCCACAATAGGCCAGATTTGTCCACATTTGAAGCACCTTGTCAGCTTTTTGCTGATCTAGCACAATCTATAATGCAAAAATGGAGGAACATGAAGCCTTTACTGCAACAGCTTATGAATCGACAGATAAAGTGAAGATGGGCATTTCCATTTAAACTGTCACTCTCATCCAAGGGCAGATCCCACGATTCTCTACATTCCAGGATGGCGAAGATTTACTACTGGAACTGGGGATCATCTCACAGGACTCCCAAACCGCCTCACCCTCCCACCAAGCTAATCGCCCTCTTTCCCCATGGTGGCAAGACCGTAAAACATAGTCGGCTAGAAGATCCTCCCCAATCACCTGAACCAGGACTGACTCTATTATCCCCTATATGGGGGTTGATAATGTTCACGTAGTAAGGCCTGCTGAGGGTGGATCCACAACTGTCGTCCCTGCTGCACATCTCTTGTTCAGTTCAATGTTATGCTTAGATAATTGTTGCATTATTTTACTTTAAATAACTGTACCCCTGCATTGCAGCACGATCTTTTCTGAGGATAGGCACAAGACCTGCCCCCTATGCCCACATCTCCAAGGCATGACCGGCTTGCCCTGGATTCGTGGACTATGGGGAGAGGAGATCTGTTCAGAAAATAGAAGTTCTAAAATGTTAAAATGGCTATAGTTTAGTTCCTGTTTACTGTTTTTGATCTTTGGGTCGGGGTGTACACACAAGCCCCTCTTAGTGAGACTACTTTCCTCTAAGGATGAAGGTAGCCTTGCGTATTGATTCCCAGACGTTACTCCCAGAAGGGGTTTCAACCCAAAACCACGGTATCTACATTATGTTTATTATGCAATATGACATTGGACTAAGGCCAACTGTTCTTCATTCACTTACTTCTCTCTCGATCTTCTCCCTTCTCCCTCCGCCCCCAACCCCAGCTTCACGGTCTAGTCCTGGCTGACACGGACGAGGGTATCAGCCAACTCCATGAATTTATTCCTTGACTACATGATTCAAGGTGATATATAGAAAAAAGGTAAACATAGAGCCTGCACTTGTAAGTAAATCAAATTAGCCAAGTAGCATTACCGTCCCTGGTAGAGAAATAGGTATAGGGGGGACCACGCGCTTGCTATCCATGATACAGTCTATGCGTGATATTTTAGCTGCTGTGTTCCACTCCTTCCAATATAATTTAAACATCTGATACATCACTTCTCTTCAGAAGAAGTTAATAGAGGAGTGCTCGGTTTCACATATTCAGCCTGTAGGACTCAGTCGCTATTTGCGACTCCACCTCGCAACAGTGTTGGAATAACCTGTGGCCAGTGAGACATGGTCATCTTTGAGATTGAGATTTATATACTCACACGTCCCTGAGGAAGCCTGAGGGCGAAACATGTCGGACCTACTGTATATAATATTATAAGAATCTACCAATGGTGACATTCAATCTATTATATGACCATGTTTTTTAACCTCTTGTATGTATTTAATAATATGTAATATTAAAATGTATATTTTTATATATAAATGGTTTTGGTCTGTTCGTTGGTTCCTGTGACCTCAGAGCTACTAATATTAGTGTTAACATTTAAGCATATCCAAGTGCATTCTTATAGTCCCACGCCCCATCCCTTAATTGGGAATATATACCTATGATTCAAGGTGAGTGTGCTCTGCCCTACCACGATGACCAAGGTATATTCAACGCAGTAATTCATAGTTACCTATAACGTCTACGGTTTTAACTCACTTTTCTAAGACCTCGGCTCTTAGATACCTGAGCGCTAATTACCCACAGTATTATATATCATGTGGCCCGGAAAAAAGGGAGGGGTGGCAGTTTGTCTCTCTAAGCAGACCCCTTTCACACCCATCACTATAGTCAAAGACAAAAATGGTCGATATACTATGACGGTGGGACGTCTTCATGACCAATTGGTTTCATTAATTTCTTATTATGTCCAGAATTCTGGACAGGTGGAGTTCTTTAGCAAGATGTTTGAAGTATTGATGCCCAAGGTATAGGGACAGGTGATCCTGGGCAGTGACAGTAATACTCTGTTAGATTGGATAAATCGGACCCTACTAAAATGATTCTCAAGCAGGCACCCAGCAGTAAAGTGGCATGCCTACTTCACTTATATGATTTGATCGATGCCTAGCAGGAGACAAATCTCCCCGCTAGAGATTACACACACTTTTTCGCAGGTACATCGTACATATTCTTGCATAGACCACTTTTTAGTGCATACTTTCTTATTTTCGTTCATAATGTGGGTAAATATCCTGTCCATCCCCTGGTCAGACCACTCTCAGATTAAACCGTCGTTATCTGGCTTTTGGACTAAACCACATCCCTCTCCATGGCGCTTGAATGTAGCTTTATTAAATGATCCCATGGTATTATGCTGAACTCGGGAAGGAATTACAGGCCTATTTTTAGGATAACTCTTCTTCAAACACGTTCCCTGCGATAATTTGGGCAGCTCACAAGGCTACTATGCAGAGTAAACTTGTACAATTAGCGGGCAGCCAGGGCCAAATGAACCCGGGAACAGATTAAACAAACAACTAGAAGCTGACTTGGACAAGCTCATGAAAGAGCAGCGTCTGGCCCCTCAGGTTGACATTAGACATAGGTTTAGTGCCACTCTAGCCTCGTAAATCCTAAGTGAGGCCATACATGATACAATTTTCTGTGCAATTTTCTTTAGATTTACCTTCAACTATGTAGTGCAAGGGCCTGCCTGATTGCATACAATTGAAAGTGTTGTTTAGTTTAACCTCATACTATATGGTTTTTGGTAAATCTAAAAGAAAATTCTACAAGAAAATTGAACATGTATGGCCAGCCCAAGTCTAACTACCCAAGGCGAAAAACGCATTCGCTGGTCAAAACAAAATATTACACAATCGGAGACAAGCCAACCGCAAATGGTCAGAAAATTGGTACCCCGTATACATACGCCACTTTGCCCAAATTGAGAATACCTAAGGAACACCGCACACAAAACCCTGAAATGATCATCCAAGAATTCCATAAGTTCTAAACTATAAAGAAAGCCAGATCAATTCTTGCAAACAAAGGCAGAAGCTTTTTTCAAGATATTCCACTGCCTTGGCTTACAAGCACTCATGTAGAACTTATGGATAAAGAATTCATGGAGTCGGAGATCAAAATGGCCATAAAAACTATTCATCCCTCTAAAGCCCCAGGCCCAGATGGCTTCTTGGGTCATTACTACAGGAAATGCCAAGAAATCCTGCTCCTCCATCTGTGCTCCTACTTTAATGACCTGAGAAATGGTAATATCCCTAAACAGAAAAACGCAGCATACATACATGTTATACCGAAACCAGGAAAAGATCAGGGAGAGTGCTCCAATTACTGTCCAATTTCCCTGATAAACGTTGATTTAAAAATAATGACAAAAGTACTCTCCCTTAGGTTAAATTTCTTTCTTCCACAATATATTCATCTAGACCAGGTGGGCTTTGTCCCTAATCGCCAGACACAAGATCAGACCTAAAGAATTATAGATATAATCTCAGCCATTCATTCTGACTGGGATCACAAAGGACCCAGACAGGGTATGCTGCTCTCGTTAGATATCCATAAGGCATTCGATATCCTGTGCTGGGATAATCTGTTTGACGTTTTGTCCAACTTTGGGCTTGTTGAACGCTTTTGGCTCTCCTTCGAACACGATGACAACGGCATCTTTGATGCTTAGGGGATACTCCTCCGGATCCCTAGATATTCTTAGGGGAACTCGACGGGGTGCCCTTTATCCCCACTGCTGTTCATTCTAGCAATGGAACCACTTGCAATAAAGATCCGTACCTGTCCAGATATTAGGGGCATATAATGTGGAGATAGGTAGCATTAGTGCACACTTTTTGCTGACGATATTAAAATGGTTTTGTCATCACCCATCACCTCCTTCTCCAACCTATATGCATTACAACAACCAATTTTAGGAATCTCGGTTCTTAAAATCACCCATGACAAATCAGGGGCGTTAAACATCTACCTGCAGAGCTGCACTCAGAAAGCCCTCGAAACACTCCCACCAATTTCTCTGGGAGCCGGAAGCTCTGCCTTACCTAGGAATAAAACTTGACCCCTTCCTCACATACCCTAAACTCGCATAATTACCCTGCTTTGGATAGATGTTTGACAGCAGACCTGTCCAGATGGCAACTCCATGCTCCATCGTGGTTTGGCAGACTACACTCTATAAAATATGAATATACTTCCAAGAATCTTATACTTGTTTCGCACTATACCTGTAGCGCTCAATAGATCTGATGGCATTCCAAAAAAGCTTCTTCAGTTTATTTGGGGAGACAGGAAGCTCTGCCTTATCTAGAAATAAACTTAACCCCTTTCCTTACATACCCTATGCTTGCATTATTACCCTGCTCTGGATAGATGTTTGACAGCAGACCTGTCCAGATGGCAACTACATGGTGGCAATGCCCCAAGGTACGGAGATTTTGGATTAGGGTCTATAATGTCATCTATACCCTCACCCCGATTAACCTGACCAAGTGCCCAAGGCACGCACTTGTGGGTTGCAAGGTAGAAGAAGCCTCCAAAACCCAAAGACGGCTCCTTACGTTCATATTCGTATCAGCCAAAATCACAATAGCTAGGAACTGGAAGTCAGCAGCGATACCATTTGACCAACTTAAACTTTCTTGGCTCATGTTAAATGAAAGACTGTCGGCAATTGTGAAGGATAAAATGAAGTTGTTTAATAAAATATGGGACCCATGGATCGGATACTTGACAAATGATCCCCAGACAATCACTGACTAGAGCTTTTCTTGGTTGGTGTAGCAGAGTGTGGAGTCCTCCCCCCCCCCTCATTTTCTCACCCCCTCCTGTGTCCTACTCTTTGATTCCCCCCTCTTTCTATTCCCATCTCTTCCTCCGAGACCCTAGTGTTGTGGGGCCTGGATTGCGCCCCCTCCATGGTTTATGGGGACGGGACGTCTCCGACTACCTGTTGGGGGGGAACTTGTGTCTCCTGGCGTGGAGGGCACACCTTGGAGCCCATACAATAGAGTTGATATAGGAATAAGGGATATAGCGAGAAGCTTAAGAAGGATGGTCCACTGTATAACTTGCTAAATTATTAAACAACCAAGATAATAGATGAGAAAAGGTTCACACTAGAGATTTTGATATCCTGCCTCAACCGAGTATGAGGCAGATTATGCTTGCTTAAACTATGTTTCACGGACTACAAAAACTGTACACTGTTAAAAATCAATGCAATGGTCCTTGTATTGTGAAAAACTAAAAAAAAAAATGAATACGCCTATGAAAATCTTAGGAGCAAAGCTAAATTCTAGACAACAAAATCCTAATTAACAAGAATTCAACTACAGGTGAGTCTAAATATTAAACAGGTGTCCAGCAAACAGCTGATTATAAAAGGGCGTTACCTAACAAGGAAAACCCCTTACTATTTCAAGCCATCAATGGCACCATATGGAAGAGAAATGTCACAAGGCCTAAAAAAAATTCTGTACTACACATATCTGCATAAAGTTTGAATTTGATCTTTAAGGTTGTTTTTATTTCCTTTATTCATTCCGCAGTCTAATAGCTAAGGGTAGGTTAAGTGGACCGAGTGTGAGTTTGCCCTACGACAAATAAGTATATTAGACTGCTCTTTCAGGGGCAAGGGCTGATGTAAATGGTCTATGTACATCATAAGGCACTGCAACAAATAAACTCTTACCAGAACACATTCACAGTTATTCTGTTGCTTGCAGCAAAGACCCTTCAAGCAGACAAATGTGCCACAGACTAGACACAGTGCTGGATCCTTGGGAACTTTAGTACAAACAGTACAGGCCTTCCTATGGTAATATTGAAAAATTGAGTTGTAGATTTCTGGCAGCTGGAGGAGTCGTGGCAAGTCCCATTTTGTTTCTTGAATGAGCAAAGCCTAAAAATGTAAATACCGTACATGGATTAATCAGATTAGGCAGAATGACAGATGTCAGAAATACATATATGCTCAGTTTTCAATATGCAAATATAGTGTTAACAGTTCACTCAATGGCAGGACTGGATTTCTGCACAGCCAACAATGGCTGCAAGGCTGCCAGGGGTAGGACACAGACACCAAAACACAACACACCATGCTGCAAAATAGGGCTCTAAACCTAGAACCACAATTCTAGTGACAGCTTACCCTTCTCTTACCATCTCTAGGTTAACTGACAGATTGGGCAAACTGTCTTTTAGCCTCTACATCCCCAATCTCAACATTCCATGCGGTTTTGATATTTAGAAAAACACAGAAGTGGGGCGAGTCTAACTTTCACAAAACTTCATACCATTTGCAAATAAATTCCAGTGGGTTACCTTCTTGGAAGAAAACCCTCTTTCTAGCAGCATGGCCTGTGAAGATAGTCATAGCCACCACTAGGGTGTAGTGTTTGAAGTAACAAGGCCTGCACTGCATTGAACTGAATGAGCAATGTGTTCCCCAGGAGCAGATTATTCAGAGCCCAGCAGGCTGTACAACCTCCAAAAAAGTTGGGATGGCGTCTAAGATCTACATAAAAACAAAATGCTACGATTTGCAAATCTCAAACCCATATTTTATCCACAATAGAAAGTAGAAAACACATCAAATGTAAATTTTTACATTTCAATAACATGATTGAACATCTTCGAGAGTCAGAGCGTCTCAGGATTTAAGATGGGTAGAGGCTCACCAATCTGTGAAAAGATGCATCTAAAAATTTGAGAACACATTTAGAATAATGTTCCTCAATGTACAATTGCAAAGCCTCATCATCATCATCTGTATGTAATTTAAAAAAAATTGAAGAATTGAGACATCTCTGTACACAAGGGACGAGTCTGAAATGCAATATTGGATGTCCATGATCTTCAGGCCCTCAGATGGCACTGCATTAAAAACAGGCATGATTCTGTGATTGAATTTACTGCATGAGCTAGGGAATACTTCCCAAAGATCACTGTCTGAACACAGTTTGCTGTGTCATCCAGAAATGTAAGTTAAAGCACGGTCATGCTAAATAAAATACATTTCTGCACATGGTCAAGAAATGCTGCCATCTGGTTTAATTGCACCCAAAGAAACAAGGAAATGGAACAACTAATACATCAAGCAAGGGATACTCAAAAACGATTTAATGACACATGGTCTGATTGGCTAAACTTTACTTCGTCCGATATATACAAACAATATAAACCTGGGACATGACCTCCTCATGTTTGATCTTACTGCCATACTAAGGAGTGTATCTGACCCCTCCCCCTTTCCCCTCTTCTGTTCCCTCATTTATATTTTATAATTAAATTGTTTACTAAGAAAATTACTTTTCCTGGTATATTTGCAATCTATATTTAAGAATTCATTGAAAACCCAGGTTGTTTAGTCCTCATTTATATTTCTTTTTTTATTCTGTTATTATTGACAATATCAGACTTTTGTCTTTTAGTAATTTTCATTTTCTCTCTTATATAACATTTAACTACATACAAGATGCCTTGAAACCTTTTTAATACTGTTTTGTATATTAATTGATGTCTTCTTATGCTCCATCATACTGCTGTGTCCGTGTTTATGCAATCTCTCCTAAATGTGTCATCTATATTTTAATTACATGAAATCTTAATAAAAACCTTTACAAAAAAAAAAAAAGAAGAAATGCTGCCATCTTCTCTGGGCCAAAGATCATTTAAAATGGTCTAATCTAAAGTAGAAAACTCTTCAGGGGTCAGACAAATCGTAATTTGACATCCTTTTCTGGCAACCATGGAAGCCTTGTCCTGCAGACTAAAGAGAGGAGAGGGCTTGTTATCAGCACTCAGCCTGCATATCTGATGGTATGCATATGTGGAAAGGCGCCATTAATGCTGAAAGATATATTCAGGTTTTAGCGCAGCATATGTTCCTATTCATATGCCGTCTTTTTCAGAGATGGCCTTGCATATCTCATCAGGGCAATGCTAAAACACATACCGCATCTATGACAACAGCATGGTTTTGTAGTAAATGGATTTGGTTGCTTTACTTGCCTGCCTGCAGTTCAGACCTTTCACTGATTGAAAATACTTGGCACATCTTGAAATTAAAAATACGAAAAAGACGACCAGGACTTTTGAGCAATTAAAATACTAAATCAGGCAAGAATGGGACAAAATTCCTCCTTAAAATTTCAGAAACTGGTCTTCTCAGTTCTCAGACAGTTACAGAATGTTATTCAAATAAAAGGAGATGGGAGACGTGTTGCTGCCAACAATTTAAAAATGTAAAATTTTCCCCTAAAAGTAGTAAATTTTCTCAGCTTAAAACATTTGTTATGTTTTCAAATGTAGATAAAATCTGGGTTTATGAGATTGGCAGATAATTGCATTCTGTTTTTATGTCGATTTTACACAGCATCCCAATCTTTCTGGAATTAGGGTGGTTACCCGGAGGGTGGAGGCAATATTGCTGGAAGCAGAATTTTTATTCAGTAAATGTAAACTCCATTAGGTCATGACAGGCATGTGCATGTTCAAATGAATTTTGTGGTTATACTTTACGATTTGTATTGCAACAGAGAGATCTCTCCACCAGAGTTCATTACCCTGTAATATGAATCAGACCCCACAGTGCATGACTTGTTTTGGCATGATGGATGCAATTCTCCTGTAAGTTTCAGTTTTCCTGGCAAAATGTAATGTTTAAATTGTAACCAATGCTTTAGGAAGGACGAATACTGACCTGTGTATTAAAATCTGAGCAATTTAGGCTAAGAACACAAAGCATAAACCCAACTGACAGATCCAGGGATATAGACAGTGAAAGTTGAAAGCAAATCTTGGCTTTTCCCCTCCTGCACTCATCTTCACAGCCTCCATAATGGTCCTAATATGTAGCAGGCAGCTTCAATGACCAATAAGTGAGCTCAGGAGGTGAAAGAGGGCCACATATGATCAATATGTCTACAGGTCTAGTGGAGATTTTGCCTATAATTACTGGTACTTGTAGTCCTAGATCGACTGATCTTTAAAGCGGAGGGTCAGTCAAACACGAACTATACTTACACTGAACCCACATCACTAAAAACAATCAAATACTATACTACATGCTGTTCATACTCAGTCACTATGAGATTTGTTTTCATGTTTTCTACAGAATACAGGTTGACCTATTCTCTGTCTCCCCCTCCTGTCCAAGTCCCCACTGCAGTTGGGGGATTTTGCAGAGCAGTGTTGGCAGCTAATGCACATTCCCAGTTTTCAGTATATTTCTACCCTCAGCATTTCCTCCTGATCACATCTGAGCAACCAATGTTACTATAGAGTCACACGAGCGGGCATATACACAATGGTAAGCCCACTGCCTCCCACCTCCTCCATGCCCACAAACCAGCAAAACCCAATGCGATGGGTTTGATGGTGGCTTCACCTCCCTCTGATTCTAAGAGACAGGTGAATGCTGAAGGGGCATAACTGGCAGAAATCCGTCCACACCATATTATTGGCAAAAAGTAAAGATTTAATTTCAAATATATATTTGTATGACAAATTTAAAACCATTTATTGATATTTTTATTCTGTATTCCAAAGGATTTTCTCTTTTTTTTGAACATTTGACCAGGGTAAATGCAAGCTTTGGGGAGTTGTGATTCCACACTGTGCTAGCATACCCTAAAACCCTGCGCACCCTTAAACACTTCACTCTGTATGTAGCATACCCCTAAACCCTTCAACCCATGTAAGCTTGCCATACATGGGTTGAAATTTAGCCGGTTCAGCAGGGACTGGTTGAATTTGGATCCTTGTATGGGCACTCAGGTTGAACTACCGCCCTGCTGGATTTTAGCTGCTTGATCAGAGTGCTGATCTGTGTATTCTGATGGTGGGGAAATCTCCCTGCTGTCACAATAGAATAGCTTAGCAGGGATGATTCCCCATACACCTCGAATGTGTGGATGGAGCAATTGGGTCAGTTTTTTTTGTTCAATATGTCAGCTGAACCAATAAAACAGACTCCTCAATTGGCAGCTTTACGGTCACGTCTTCAGGACAGTTTCTATACACTATTCTACATACACTTTAATAACTCAAGTCTAATTAACCATAACTCTGTTAACAAAAAGAGCTCTAATGTGCAAGGTAAGCAAAAACTGCCACCTTCTTAAAAAAAAAAAAAAAAAAAGAAGATCTGAAAATAATTCCACTAAAAAGCTTAGCTTGCATACATTTCCTTGGTCTGAGTGGTCTTCCGCAAACAAAATCACTTCGGAGCACCATTGAGACATGAGGTCAAATGCTGGGGCTGACCAGTCCAGACAACAGGCACTAGCATATTCAGGTGATGTCTGTGGGCCTGACCGCAGGATTCCTAAGCAGCTGCAAAGCCCAATATATTCCTCTTCTTCCTGTGAAATGAATCAACAACAGATTGAATTTCATATTAAGCAATAACTTATTTAACTTAACTAATGAATTATGTAAACTAAATACCACGGTTAGTCTTCCATAATACCTGACAGCTTGGAATATCTGTTCCAAATAAATGTTGCTGGAGGAGGCAGGTGATCCTGAGGAAGGGCAGACAGAATTGCTGCAAGTAATGCTCAATGGACTGTGAAGACCAGACATTCTGGTTGGTCTGCAAACAAGAAAACACAATAAATCCTACATATCCAGGGTAGACAGAGTGACTAAGTCTCGTATTCCTGGATGCTTTTAATTTTTATTAACGAGGACCTGTTACTTAAACAACCTAATGCAGATAGGGAAGGGACAGCTGCTACTTCATTTTAACAAGGTGGTTTAAACCTATATGTTAGGTATAAATCAATCATCCAATCTTAAATTCCACTACCACTTTGCATGGGCGATATCATTACGGTGCTGGTTGACAAAAATGGAGTGTTGAATGAGAACTACAGTCAAGATAAATTTGCCAAATACACAGTTGTAGGTTCTATGGACTCGATACCAAAGCTATAGTATTTTGTAGATAATGTTCATCTCAATTACAATAGGTTTATGCTGCCAACTTAAGTTTATTGGACACTGGCCAAAAAAAAAAAAAAAAAACAACATCTCCTTTATTAGGCAAAACCCCTCCCATCAGAAAAGGCTTCATTCTTTGTAGCAAGCCATAAACGCAAAATCACATTTTCTTTATTGCATCTCCTAGGACACAGTATCATAATCTCCATAGCATTAAATATGAGGGGACGGGAGGGGAGGGCAAGACATCAAAAAGGCCCCAATTCACTAAACCAGAATAGGTTACTACCCCCTGGAGCAGCCTGCAAAACACAGCAACCAAAAGCAGTATCCTCAGTGGCTCGAGCATCATCTATTCTACTTGGTAAAACTTTGGAAAAGAATGAACCAAAAACCAGGTTAGCAGCTCTACAAACATGAGCTACTGAAGCCCGATATATGCCTAAGAGACACAGACACTCCTAGTAGAATGAGCCTTTACCAAGAACAGTGGTACTTTTTCTCATACCATAACCTTGAGAAATAATCTGACAGCTATGCAACTCTTCCTTGAGCCTTCAGGAAGCACAAAGTGGGAATATGACAGTGGCCATTCAAAATAGGAAAAAATAGTGTGACCCCTAAAACTTGCTGCGACCTATAGCCCCATAAGGAAAGCTCTGCTGAGAATTGTAGGCCCACAAGGGAAGCCACCCCAAAACCTGTACTTCGCTCACATGTGGGTAGAAGATGGCTGTCACAGGGTATTCTGCCCCACTTGTGACATCATGCTCGTACTCAAATGTGTGTGTGGCCAAGTTTGTTCCAGAGTGAGTGCAGGGGGTGCACTGGGCGACCAGAACCTCCTGGCCTGCCTCAAGCACCGCTACTGCTATGTAGAGCTGAAGGTGGCCCATTAAGCTAAACTATGCATTAGTGCTACACAGATAAAAATATACAAAAATAATTAGTTTAGAGAGCCACTTTCCAGTCCTATACCAGTAAGGTGACCACAAGGAGAGGATACCAGCAAGGACTATCCCAGGGCACTCACTAGTCTATGCTGCAGGACTCCCTAGGGGGGGTTTAATCTTCACCCATCACAGCGAGCAATGCCACAAGAGTCTTTAGGGACTCTGCTTTCCAGCTGGGGAACACTACCCTGGCCTAATCATTATGCAGGGCCCTGTTCTGCTGGGTCCAGTGCAGACCGACAAAGTTACAGGCTACCACTGCGTGCCCAGAGTGGGCTCTGTGTATTATTCCTCTGAGGATAGAAAAGCTGTTGCAAAATATATTTAGAAAAAGATAGTCTCCTAATCCCAGATGGAACGGTTGAGAAGCTAGCTATTTTCTTTTGTGAAGACTGCACAGACATGACCATCATCCAAGACCGTAGCAAAAAATTTTTTAAATGAAGCCTGATCAAGGATTTTTTTTTCTTACCATTGTTCAACTACCTGAAGGTGGAAGCATAACCCTATCCTAATGGTGATGAAGACACACAGTGTTCTTGAATGTACAATACAGAAAAAACATTAAATTCCTACGTTCTTCTTCATGTTGCAGTATCATGTATGCTACAAAAGAGGCAGATATTTTTTTAGTCCCTTGTATGCACTGAATTATAATGCAAACATATACAGCTTTAAATGTATAGTGTCAAGTGTAATACAACACTTATATACATACCGTGGTAATGTCCTCTGGCTCTTCGTCGTGGAACATCTTTCCTCCAGATAATTCATTAATCACAAAAGCAAGCAAAGCATCCCATGACTTCCCTGAAGTATAGGAACTCTGTCAAACACCAAAAACAGATTAATATTTATTTTTAACCAGAACTTACATTTCCAGCAAAATGTGATGTTTTTTTTACTTTTTTTAAACATACATCGCTCTGAACAAAATTACCACTGTTACAATGCAGGGACCTAGCTGTATCCAAGTAGATTGCTTTGATGTACATAGGGCAGGTGTGTTTAAGTGCACAAATATGATGAATACAGTCTGGTCTCAGGACTAGTCACAGTCCTGCTCCTGACCATGGTTTTACCTCCTTTCCCCCCCAAGGTGGCCCAGTTAATAGGGTAAGGGAGGGTTATAACCCCTGTCAGTTTTCATCTGATCCAATCCCCCAGACAGATGGAAAATAGGGTCTCTATCCATCTGGATTTCACGCACAGGATTGGATAGCAGCGGGTGACAGGGGACAGGTCACCGCTGACATCCGCCGCTCCATAGGAGTGTCTGCTCAGGTCAGCTTAAACTGACAGGCAGATCTGATCAAAAAGCCAGTGTAAAAAGGGCCTTAATATCTAAAGAGCAGCCTTTACATTTGTGTCTAAAGCAGGCCATACACGGTCGAATTTCAAACTCATTTTCTTTTCAAAATCAGAAAGTCTTTTTTTTTTTTTTTGTGATCCGATGATGCCACCATTGATTTTCGAAATTCGGCCGACCAAACCTTCATGTTGCCGGGAATATTCGTTTCTCTCCGGAAATATTCGTTTCTTGCACGATTTTTTTTCTATTTCTCGCACGATTCTCCCATAATTGATGAGAAAATCGTTAGTTTTAAAAAAAAATTCCAACATGTCGGATTTCTCAAATTTGTTTGGCGCACGAAAATCGGCTGTTGCTGCAGCCCACTAAAGGTGCGAAATACGAACGAAAATTCTTTCATACGATTTTAGAAAGAAAATTCTTTCATAATTTTAACCATGTCTTTAAAGTCCAACTGAACTTTCAATATAAATTAAGTCCTCCTCACTGCCTGCACTATTGTTCTACATCTATTGCGGCAGGTAAGGGGTGCCTCCCATTCAGCTAAATGGATCATGTTTAGCGGGAAAAACTGAAAACGAATACAACAATCATATAATAGTTGGTAAGTTGCAATATAAAAAATGCTTGCTTAGGGTTTAACACTGCTTTAAGCTTTGTTTCATTTGCACACATTGTATTTTTCAGTAACATTACAAGTCTGCATGAATATGAAGATGTCCCAAAAATTGAACAGCAGCATAACCTTTATATGTTATCATTAGAAAGCAGTCCATGTGATCCAAACACATGATTTTGCCTAAAATAGTCAGTGCTCTGCAGGAAGAAGAAAGCATTTCTTCAGTCTCCTAACTTCCAGTAATCAAAGAGAAAGACAAAATGTGAAAGGCTGCAGCAGGGGCTGATCTGTCAGATATTTGTAAACACAGCTAAGAACTCTAGGCACCACTGCAGTACAGAAAAATAGATCCCTGCACGATTAGTAGCTAAAGAAAGACAAGCTGAAAAACAAAACAAAAAAAAAAACGCTGTGCTATCTCAAGCAATGTTAGTTTGGCGATCTCCACCACTGAGATATTGTGTTGTGTGCTAAACTATTGTGTGCTGCCTCCTTGCCAGAACACATTAGCCAGTGCTTGCAGACATTGGCTGCGAGCACTAATCAAAGCGAATCTTCCAGCATGCTCGTTCGACAGAAGCTGGTCACGAGATCGGCTTCTGTTAGACAGGGAGCTGTACACACACGGTGCCGCACCAAATTTGAGAAAGTAGTTCCTGCACTATTTTTGCCAATATTGGGTGTGAATTGCATAGACATCTGTGCATGAAGCCGAACAGATGTCCTCCAAGTCACACCCTAAGTCCACAGTCTGTGGGAACGAGGGTTAAATCTCCGACCCACTTTGCCCATTTAGGTGGTCTTGACAGACCACCCTCCCACTGATATTTACCTTCTCCCACGCTCAGTTTATCTGTTGGCGTCTAAGCTCCATGTTGGTCTGTGTTGGAGCTTACGCAAGGTTGACGATCATGTCTTCTCCCCCACATCATAGTGTTTAGGTCCAGTTAATTGGCTGCACAAGCCTGAGCACTGCATCCTAGGAATAAGGGGAGTAGGCTTCATGCTCTCCATAACCATAAGTTCTGGAAATTGAGTCCAAAATGGGCAAAGTGGCAGATTTTCTTTAGCATGAACAATTTGATGCTCAGTCTGCTTTAAGTATTTTTCTTAGGCTGTCTGCTTTTCTGAACTATAAATCCTGCAATGTAATAAATTCTGCCACCACTGCATGTTTACAGCTGACACTTTTTATAAGGGCTGATGTATGGAAAAAAAAAATCACTTTTATTTTTAATAGCTTCTTCCAACAGCCTATCTCACAATAGCTCTCACAAAAATAGAAAGCATTGATTTCCCTGCCGCAACAGTTATTTAAGAAACTTTCAATATCTAGCACTGGCGCATTCATACTTAATCTGCCAGTGGCAGCAGGAATTTGGGGATATCATGTTCTTGCTTAACCATTTTCTGGGTTTTTATTTTTTCACATATTTAAAAGTACATTCTCAGAAATACCAACTTTTTTGTGTGCTCCGCATTCCTTCCATGTTGCGCGTTCCTCAGGACGAAGCCTAATGGTGAACGCAATCAGTGCTTGAGTGTACAGTAGTGAATAGAACACCTTCACGATGCAGGTAAAATGTTCTGCAGATGAAACAAATATGTGAAAATCATTTAATTACTTCCATTTTCAAGGGTAATAACAAGCTGCTGAATGATAAAGGGCTTTTATACAGGTATTGCATACCACTGTCTAATGGATAATATTGTAGCTCCCCAAGCGCTTTAAGTGTCACTAAACCCACATCATAAATAAAACTATGAAAAAATGCTCCATTACATGCTGTAGAAAAAAAGAAAGTTGATCCCGCTGCTCCCTATCGCTGCCTTCTTTTTAAGTTCCAAATTTAGCTAGGGACTTTGAAGCTGTGATGGCAGCTCTGCACGTGCTCAGTTTTCAGTGAGCGTCTAGGCTGAGCATTTTTTCCCCATCACATTTAAACAGCCCATGTGACTAGAGAGTCACCCATGTGGGCAAATACACAGTTGTAAATGACAGCCCACTCTCTCCCGGCTCCATACCCACTAACCAGCTAAACAAAATGAGGGAGGGATCTTGCATGTATCTTAATGGAGGCTTTATGTCCCTCTTATTTTAAGACACAGCCTGGAGGGGCGGGACACAGCTTGTTACTGGCAGAAATCCGCCCACACCATGTTATTTCCACAAAATAATAAAGATTTCAATTAAATATTTGTAGGACAATTTAAAACCATTTATTGATATTATTACACTGTATGCCAAATGCTGTTTTTTATTTTTGAACATTGACCAGCAGCAGGACTAGAAGCTCCTCCTGCTTATGTTTCCCTGCATACAGGTTGGGAAAGAGCCGGGTCATGTGACAGCTGTGTGTTTTTTACTAAAATAATTGTAGTGCCATCATCCACATACAGAAAGGGAAGGGACAATGTCAATTAAACAGTCTATGTTGTGTATCACGTTAAAGCAGAACTAAATGCAAAAAATAATTTTCTGAACAGGCAGGTTTTTTTTTTAAATTATTATTGCAGAAGTGACATGTCTTTTCTGCATTAAAGCACATTTACCTAACTTTTTACAATGCTCTGCAGAATGTATACCGAGCTGTACAAGCACAGAACCATTTACATTCTGGATACACTCCTGCGCATGCATGGGGGTGTAAAATCATATCACACCAGCCAATCAAAATGGCTAAAGACAATCACCTGGAAGAACCCAGGGAGAAGATTATAGCAAGGGACTTTGCAAGCGTTGGAGTATAGGTGATTATTTGTGGCTTTAGTTCTGCTTTAAAAAATGCACCCAAGCGTACTACCGGTATATTGGTTTTCGATGACCATTAGTGAGTCCTAGCTCCAAATCTAATAGTAAAATTACACATTTGGAGAGACTACCAGAAGAGTCTGAAACATTAGCTGGCTTCTGATGGCTAAGATTGGTGAAAAGAACTGGAAAATTCATTTTTTTTTGGCACAGAGGAACAGTTCAAAATAAAAATAAAATTTTGTTGACTGCAACTTTGGCTCACTGGGGGATTAATAAAGACTGGCACACTCTAAAATAATATTTGCATTTCTATGCCTGGTTATTTTGTGCTTCTTGGGGCAAATAAAAGTAGCACAAGCCAATTTGTAAAAGGCCAAGTTCACCTTGTGATAGCACATTTAAAGTGATTTGGTGCTGCTGCTTTTTTATAACATTAATTTGGCGCATAAAAATTGCAAATATTTACACCACAAAACTGATGTATGTACTTTTTTTTAGTTCAGTTTATCATCTTTCATAATGTCATTTTTTTAAAGGTTCTCATATTTTCCATCAAGGAGTCTGCCTAAAGACAAAGTAAGAAGCTCATACGTTTCCATTTTTTTCATCCTGAAGCTATTGGTAAAAACTTGAATGAATTTTAACTAGGCTTTAAGGCAGTACTGGTCTTCCATTTAAAAACATAGCTGTGAATGTCTTACCAAGAAGAGAAAATCATCTTCCAGTAACTAATATTGGAGGTCTGCTACTCCACTAAGGTCCCAATAACAAGGGTGACAGCCCTTCCTGTCCCTCTGAAAAAGCGTTTTGCAGTAAATCACTTTTCAGAGAGCTGCGACATGCAGCTAAGAGCTAATGTCTCGTTCCTCACCCGTAGTTTAAGGATCAGTTCACATCAGATGCAGTTGCGTGAAATTTTTTCTAGACTAAAAAAGCATGCACAGTGTTTACCATGGATTCGAATGGCTCTAGTTCACACCAGAGCTGTCAGTTTCCAGTGCAGAAATTAAAGTAGAGCGGGCTGCATTTTTTCTGCAAAGAACTGTACTGGAACATAGCAAATTGTACCAAAAATGCACTGGAACTGCGTGTGGTGTGAAATGTAAGCAAAAACTGATCCGGAACGTGAAGAAAAAAAAAGCACACAGAACTGCACCTGGTGTGACCTAGCACTTAAACCTGAAAAGGCTGCACCACCACACTGCAAGCTCAGAGCAGTTGCATGTTTTTCTTTGGGTGGCCAGTTTTTACCTCCCTGCGTCTGCATGCAAAGGTAGTAAAAAAAGCTTCAAATAAAGGAGATTGCTGCATGTCGTTTGAACAAGTCGGGAACAAGACTGCTGCAGATCTGACACACAGGAAATTTGTACACATTTTTCTTCAGGGACTAGCTGAAAGATCTCTATGCGCCAAATGCTTCCAAATGTAATTTCCACTCTACTGTTAAATTGTCAAGCTCACCAAAGATATTTTAGTCATAGTGGAGCGGGTTTATGGAGTCTTTCCCAGGCTTCTTAGTTCTCTGATACTCCACCAGAAATATCTCCCCGACAACATTTTTGCTCCTCCACCTAGCCACCTAAGAGATATTCCCGTCAAGCACCTAATACTGAATGCTTCATACATTTTTTTTGTAGATGCATAAAGAAAAGTGGAACACTCTCATACAAGCCATAGCAGGTAGGTAAAGTCAAGTGCAAAGATCTCACCAATAAAGACCCTGAAAGACATTGGAAATTATCAGGTGATTTACCTTTCCAGTAAAATCTATGCTATAGAACCAAATCCTCCATCCTGTATACTTCACAATGTTCATGATGGTGCACTCCTTTCTAAGAATAATTTCTATAGCCAGCTACCTCTTCAGCCTCTTCTGGCTGCATCAATAGAGCAGTTTTATTATTGCCTTCAGCTGTCTAATCATTCAGCAGACTTATACAGCAAGTTTTAAGTAGACTTTATTGAATACTGTGGCTCTGACGGTGAAGTGGGCATTTTATTTACTGAAAAAAGACATGAACAAGCAGTAGTGGAAGTGATGCGAACAGCAGAAAACAATGAAATAATCCTTATGGCAGAATGACAGTAACAGTGGAAAAGGAACAAAAAGTACTAGCTTATATTTAGTACACCTGTCAACTCATAGCAAACGATACGCTGCTGCAAAGAAGAGGGCAAGGGAGGTAAGGATTTCTATTCCTAAGCTAACTAGCAATTAGCATTTCTGAAATGGTCCTTTTTTGCCCTCTGACTTTCCTTTTCCTTATTCCAGGTCAGTGTCTCAAAATACTGAATCCAGGAAAAAAACAAGAAACTAGCATTATGACATAATCTTCCTCCCCATCCCCTTCGATCCTTGTGGAAGCTTACCCAACTACTCCTGTCACTTGACAGTCGGCAAATGACAGCGCCACTCCCCCTCGCTGCTAATTAACGTGTGGGGTCACCCAGTGACCCAGCCCCTATGACAGCCCTCAAAAACCTTGTCCTCCGACGCAGTCGCGTCATCTGTGACATCACCAGATGACCCCCGTTTGTCATAATAAGGCAGAGTCTGAGGGGCTGTCATAGGGGCAGGGTCATACAGTGACGTTACTGGGTAACGTTGTAATCATTAACTTATGTGTGTCTGGTTTGAAAAAAATATAAACAATCTTCCTTAGTATAAAAAGTGTGCAATGTCCATGCATTCAATTTAGAAGTAATTGCCTTGCCTCACAGCAGTGGTGGCCGCTCCATGCGGGACACAGGGGTGCCGCCCCTCTAATCCATGCGTCCGACCCCTAGTCTACATGTGGGGCACCGGACGCAACATGCCAATGTTTTTTTTTTATTAGACTCCAATTGGAGTTTTGAAAAAGGGTGGGCTTGGGGCGCACCCACTTGTATGAAAACAGTGAATATTCGCTATTGTCTTCCTGCTTCTCCTCCCAAGGGACGGGGAGGATGTATGGAGATCCGGAAGATGGCCACCGTCATCGGCTCTGCATCTGTCATCTCTGCATCGCCGCCGAGAGCCTGCATGAGTACCACCCACCGGGGGGGGGTTGGCGAATGCAAGTATGCGGCTAACAGATTTTTAAGCATATGGTTGTCAGCTGGAGAGAGAAAGCTGAATCCAAGCATACATAGGCAAAAACTGCTGGTAAAAGAGACAGAAGCGGTCTACGCAAGTCAGAGGATAAAGTCTCACAAGCGGGAAAATTAACATGATTTTAACAAAATCCAATTCAGGGACAGTGCCAGCAATACTACAGCACAAACGGTGGCCTGTCCAAAAAACTCACCAATTCAGCATATTGCCTGCTCTATCAATCAGATTTTTCCATCTAAGTGCTTCTCTCCAGATCCGGATATACCCCCGGGGTAGTTGGTACATTTGTATGGTAATGTTGCTATGCTTCCGGGGGCCCCAGGAAGATAAGGGGGCATGGCCGCCGTGACACCTCCCTTGGATGACATGTTGAAAAGCATACAAATTCTCCCGCTTGTAAGGCCCCTTTCACATGTGCGCACAAACGGTCCGTTTATTACAAGTCCGTAAACGGACTTGTAATGCTTCCCTATGGGATCACTGCCGTTAGCAGATGAGCATCCGCTAACGTCCGTAATGACCTGCCTCAGTCAGGAGCCGGTTTTTCAGACGGAAGAAACCCCTATTTTTCTTCCGTCTGAAGGATCGGATCGGATGAATACGGACACGGTCCGTATTCATCCGATTCCCCATAGGGGAGAGCGGAGGAGAGACAGGGCGGTCTTTGCACAGTGTGCGGGGACCGCCCTGTCCGCCGACAGCTCAGCGGGGATTAACAGAGGAATCACCGCTGAGCCAAACAGGCTAAGGGAGCAGATCAATACGGATCCGCTCCGTGTGAAAGAGCCCTAAGACTTTATCCGCGGACTTGATTCTTGATTAAACTACATTCCTCCCTGCTTTACAGCAATTTCCACCCATGTATGTTTGACTTCTGCTTTTTCTCTCCAGCTGACAACCACTTGCTTAAAGATCTGATGGCTGTCTTGGCTTGGATGATTGCTTCAATTTTCAAATAAAATATATAGATCAAGTTTATTTACTGGCCAATCTGCATAGTGTCTAAGGCAGCGTTTCTCAACTCCAGTCACCAAGGTGGCCCAACATGTCATGTTTTCATGATCTCCATTTTGCACAGGTGATTTTTTTATTTATTTTTTTATTCAATATTGCACAGGTGATTTGATCAGTTTCACTGCCTTAGTAATTACCACAGCCGTTTCATCTGAGGGAAATCCTGAAAACATGACCTGTTGGGGCACCTTGAGAACTGGTGTTGAAAAATCAGAGTTAGTCTTACCGGAAACTCTGTTTCCAGGAGTCTTCCAGGACAGCCCTTGAGAGATGGAGCTCCTCCCCGGACAGGAAACACATCACCACCAGCTCTTTAAAAGGCGGTCCCTCAGGCATCTGGTCAGTTTTAATCCAAGAACCGAAGGACGGAGCTGAAATACAGTTATTAACATACATACAAACAACTTATATTATCCATGTATATATACCTACCTCAAAAAAATAGGGTGGGAACGTGCTGTCCTGGAAGACTCCTGGAAACAGAGTTTCCGGTAAGACTAACTCTGATTTTCCCAAGGCGTCTTCCAGGACAGCCCTTGAGAGGATGAGCAAGCACTCCCCAGTTTAGGGTGGGACTATTGCTTGGAGGACTTTCCTCCCAAAGGTTTGATCTTGATCACTTTAAGACGTCCAATCGATCGTGTCGAATGAACGTGGACATGCTTGACCACGTGGTGTCCTTACATACCTGCTCCGAGGTAACACCGGCTCTTTGTGTTTTCAAGCCTTGTGGAGGGTCCAAGCGCAACGTTTTTGTACCCTTCCAAGATGGCCACCTTATCCACCTGGCTCTTGTTTCTTTTGAAGCCTGCTTTCCCTTCTGATTTTCTAAATTTTTAGTCGCTTCCAGATAGGAAGGAGACCTCTTCTGACGTCTAGCCAGTGTAGTTTCTCTTTGCTATTTGCAGGTTTATTGCAAAAACAAGGAAGTATGAAGTTCTGATTCTTGAAAGAAAACAGTAACTTTAGGGATAAATGACTGGTCAGTCTTTTAATATAATTCTATCCTCTAGTATTTGCATATGGTTCTCTGAATGACAGAGCTAGGAGTTCGCTGACTCTGCGAGCAGAAGTCATGGCGGCTAGAAAGACTATATTTAAAAATAATCAGTTTTAAGGATGCCTCTGAAATTGGCTCAAAAAGGATCCCTAATGACTGCATCCAACATAATAGACAGGTCCCATGCCGGAAATTTACAGCATGGAGCCGGGCGTTGGTAAACAACTGCTTTGCATTGCAATTAATAAGCAGGCCCTACTGTAAGGAGTGCTGTATATAGACAGGTAGGGCAGCAATTTGCACTTTAAGCGTGCTTAAAGATAACTCTTGTCAATGCCTCTTGTAGAAAACTCCAATATTGGTGGAGAATCGTATTCTCTTTTGCCATTTTCTATTAGCCAGAAATTAAATTTCTTCCAGAGTTTCAGGTAAATTGCGCTGTATTTGGTTTGCGACTTTGTAACAGAGTTTCAATCACTCTGGCCGATAGACCCTTGGATTTCAGGACGTCTATTCCAGATACCAGGCCGCTAGTTTTAGCATGGCTGGATTGGAGTGCCGTACTGGACCTTGGGATAGCAGGTCCTGACTGTACAGTAACATCCAAGGTGGTCGATCCACTAGAGATAGCAGAAGTGAAAACCACGCTTTTTTTTTTTGGTCAAAAAGTTGCTACCAGGATAAGAGAAGTCTTTTCTGTCCTAAACTTGGAGAGGACTCTCGGTAAGAGATGTAGAGGCGGGAAGGCATAAGCCAGAGTGAACGTCCATGCGTTCTGGAGGGTATTGACTGCCACTGGTTGATCCCTTGCGATGGATTGCTGATAGCGACTCCAGATTTTTTCTCTGCCTAAACAAACTTCTTGTGCTATGCACATCAGGGTGGCATTCCTAATTCCTGTTTGTTTAGGTATGCTACAGAGGTTGTGTTATCTGACCTGTAGATATTGGTGTCTGAGCCGACTTTGGAATGCTGAGATTTCTTTGGCTATGACCTTTAACTCTCTGTAATTGGACGAGCATTTCCTCTCTAGGCGACTCCCAGTGCCCTGTACCCACTGTCCATTCAGATGGGCTCCTCACCCCCGGTTGCTGGCGTCCGTAGTTAGGATGCACGCAGTCGGGGGGTTCCATAGCAGACTTTGGTCGCTTTGGTTTCTCCAGCACCAGAGGGCCTGTTGATGCCAGGAACAGGAAGTTATCCAAGTAGGGATAACTGTTATGGCTTGGAGTCTTAATAGAGCCAGCGTTTCTGCTAGGGTCTTGGTAAAGAACCTCGGATATGAAGAGAGGCCTAAGGGGAGCGCTTGACTCTGAAAGTGGTAGACCCTTTCCCCCCCCTTAATGGCTATGTGGAGGAATTTTTGGGGCTCCTGATAGGGATGTGAAGGTAGGCATCCATCAGATCTATTCTAGCCATGAAACAATCTTTTTAGAGTAGATTGAAGATCAGGCAATATTTGCCTGATGGCTTCTGCACCAGAAAAGTGTGCGAGAAAAAAACCTTGGCCTTCCCCTCAGCCTTCCTCCCACCTGGATGCTGGCATCACTGCGGCTTGGGATTTTTGTCAGGAGGGTTAAAGAGCACTATTGCCTTTTGTTTGCCTCCTTGTGCCGCCCAGGGGTTGTTTGGCTTCCCTTATTCCGCTTTCTTTTGTCCCTTAAAAGGATGAAAAAACGTCCTGGGAAATGACTTTTTCTTTTAGGAAAAGTCTTTTTTATCACCTGTGCGTTCTAACGCTTCATCTAGCGGGGTGCCAAACAAGAATTGACCTGAAAAAATAAATGCTACATAAGCGTAATTTAGAGGCGGTATCGCCCGGCCATGTTTGAGCCAAAGAGTCCTCCTGGCTGCAACCAATAGCGAAGCTGCCCTGGCTGAAAGTTTTACAGATTCCATCTAGGCACCTGCGACAAATCCTACTGCTTTAAAAAGCATGGGAAAGGATTTCAGCAACTCTACTCTATTGGTACCTGCCGTCAGGTGTCCCTTTAATTGTTTAAGCCAGAATTCAAAATTACAGGCTACACACGTCATTGCTAGGGCTAGTTTAAGGTTGGCCATAGCTGTGTCCCAGGATCCTTTGAGGATAACATCCCCCTTTTATATCCACCAGATCCGCTAAGTGTCCCATGCCATCCAAGACTAAGTCTGAGTGTTTTGACACCTTCGCTAGCGGGGTATCCAGCTTTGGAGCTAGTTGCAAACTTGTACTGTGGTCCTTATCAAAAGGAAACCTTTTCAATTCTTCAGTCAGGTTCTGCCCATTCCCTGCGTACCGAATCTGACATCAGTTTATGTACTGGGAATAATTTTAGGTTTCCATTTCTTAAATCCTGATACATTTTATCATGACATGAGAGTGAGTTTTGAATATCCCCTACCCATTCGTCTACTTCCTCTTGGGAGAGATTGAATAGGGTGGGTGCGCAGGAGTCATCCTGACCTTTCTCCTGCCCAGAATCTGACTGGGAGGAATCCGGGTCAGAATTTCTAAGGGAAATCTCCTTCTCCACAGGTTCACCTAATCCTGATGCTACTGGAGTAGGAGAGGTGGGCACCTATGGTTGTCTAACCGTTAAAGGAAATTGCATATCTGCTATAAGTTTCCTGAAGGACTGAAAGGTAGACTGCATCTCTAAAATAAATTTTGGTAAGAGGGGAATCCCTCCTGTTTACTACCGCTGTAGTGCAAGGGGCACATAGGGATTCAGTGTAAGTAGATGACAGCTTAGCATTACACGTAGGGCACTTTATATTGTCACTGTAAGTGGACCTTGTGCTAAGTTTTTCTGGGCCCTCTATAGAACAAAAAAGATATATAGAAAGCTTTTAGTGCCTATGCAGCAAGTCTCCCCCATCCTAAGGTGCCCACGGAGCTCTAGGAAGTTCCCTGAACTCCTAACTCCCCCTTCTAGCAGGTGAAAAATAGACACAGGAAAAAAAGGCTCTGGCCAGGCCAGCCTACCTGTGATGAAGCGGCGTTAGACTCCTCTGAAGCCTGGGATGCTTCCATGGTGCTCCATTCGTAGGCGATCCACAGCCCATGCTTTCGCCTTTGAAAACGCCGCCTCGGCCTTCCCCCAGTCTCTGCGCCGAAAACCGGAACCAGTGTTTCCGGCGCACAGCGATGACGCGCATCTCGCCGGAGGTGACGCCCGGCGTCCTCCGGGTCCCAGCGTCTGCCGCGAAGAGAAAGATCTCCGGCCACCGACGCCATGCCCGTCAACGCTGCCCACTCCCTCGCCGGGCTCCGGAGAGAAGGGGGAACAGGGAACTCCAGACCTCATGCGGAGGGAACCCGTGGCCACGGAGAGGTTTTAGAGGTAAGAGGGGAACACCAGCTGCACAGCCCTTGTGTGATGGACACTCTCCTGGGTCCATCTCCCCCTTTAAAAGACGGTTCCTTCAGTGACATGTCTCCTCCGACTGAGGAAACACATAAAAACTGACCAGATGCCTGAGGGACCGCCTTTTAAAGAGCTGGTGGTGATGTGTTTCCTGTCCGGGGAGGAGCTCCATCTCTCAAGGGCTGTCCTGGAAGACGCCTTGGGAAAACACTGATCTAAGGTATGGGGCACTTGCTGATTGCATGTCACAGTAGTAAAACCGAATATTAAATTGTGCTCATACCCAGATGAATATATTTGGTGGGATCTGCAGTTAGCCAAGCACGTGAGATTAACCATATTATACTTGTGCCATACCTTATTGCAGAAGTCCCTGACGTCCACCGTATAAATTTAGACAGACAAAGTTTTTTTAATTTAGGATTTTATTTTGTGCTGGAAATTGATAGATGGAGATTTTTTCAATAAGTATATTTTGACATTTTTGATATAGACGCTACACAAATCATTCTAAATAACCTCTTATTGACCAGGGGGGGTCTATACCTTTTAAAGAACTGTCTATTATGTTGTTACAATTTTTTTGTCATTGCATGTTCGTATGTGCCAAGAACCACTAAAGCCCTGTACACATGATTTGTCCATCCGATGAGAACGATCTGATGGACCGTTTTCATCGGTTAAGCGATGAAGCCGACTGATGGTCAGTCGTGCCTACACATCATTTGTTTTTTTAACCATCGTGTCAGAACGCGGCGACGTAAAACACAACGACGTGCAGAATAAAATTAAGCCCAATGCTTCCAAGCATGCGTCGACTTGATTCTGAGCATGCGTGGATTTTCAACCAGTGGCGGCTGGTGCTCCATTTTTTTGGGGGGGCGCAAACAAAACCCCAAACTAGCCCCCACCCCCTCCCCAACGTCGCTCGCAGACAATGTGACCTGCAGACAGAGGGATAGGTTGGATAGGACAGAGACAGATAGACAATCAGACAGATAATCAGATAGACAGACAGACAGATAATTAGATAGACAGACACACACAAACAGAGAAAGACAACACTAGTCATGCCAGCAAATCAAATGACAGTGGGAGTGTGTGCGGGCGCACAGCTTGCACCCTGCACACGCCCTAAACACAGGCAAATCAGCTTCCCAGCCTGCAATCAGCTGATTGCAGGCTGGAAAGCTTCACATAAACCGCTGCATGTCCGGTGCCTAGTCACTCTTAAAGTGACATTAAAAAAAAAAAAAATTATATATATATATATTTTTTTTTACAGCTGGGGGGCGGCGCCCGTGCGCCTCCTATGGACGGGCTGCCACTGTTTTTAACCGATGGTCATGCCTACAAACGATCGATTTGGACCGATGAAAACTGTCCATCAGACCACTCATCGGTCGGTTTAACCGATCGTGTGTACGCGGCCTTATAAACTTTATCTGTTAAAATGAGCTGGACACACACCGGATAATAAAAAAAAAGGCCAGTTTTCAACAAACTGATAACGTCACTGTAACTAGTGAAGAAACAGGAATTATTCAATATATACAATATGGCTCACTCTACTGTGTATGAATGACAGGTAGAGTCAACAAACTGATTTTGATGGACATGCATGCAAAGAGTTTTATACACAGAAATAATTTTACATACACTAAAATGCAGGCTTGACACTAACTGTACACTGTGTACTGTATCAGTTATGGAAATCTGTGGCCATTCATCTTTACTTAGGATATCCCATCAATCATGCAAGAGGCGCATCATTCGGACAATCAATTTTACTTTATACATTATCACGACATGAAATATCACTAAATACTTACAGACAAGTTCAAGTCATTATGTTCTGGAAACTTTAAAAATTAAATAAAAAGATGCAAAGTATCATTTGTATTAAGAGACAATAGAAGTTTGTGTGTGTGTATATATATATATATATATATACACACACACACACACACACACACACACACACACACACACACACACAGCCAGATTCTCAAATGAGATACGACGGTGTATCTCCAGATACATCGTCGTATCTCTGTATCTGGCCCTGGGTATCTAAGCGACTGATTCTTAGAATCAGTTACGCATAGATTTTGCTCAGATCTGACTTGCGTAAGTCACTTACACCGTCGGATCTAAGTTGTAATGTTACGCTGGCCACTAGGTGGCGTTCTCGTCGATTTCTGCGTTGAATATGCAAATGAGCGTGATACACAGATTCCCGAACGAATTTGCGTGCCGTCGACGTAGTTTGCGTACGCGCAAGGTTACCCCTGCTATACAAGGGGTAACCTTGCGTAGGTCCGGCGTAAGCCAGGTTAAGTATGGACGTCGGGACAGCGTTGGGTTTTTCCATCGTTTACGCAACTCGGCGCGAATAGGACTGTATTTGTGTCGTACTATGGAGCATGCGCAGTGGGCTTCGTTGACGGCTGGCGCATGCGCAGTTCGTTTGGCGCGGGGGCGCGCTTAATTTAAATACAGCATGCCCCCCTCCTTCCCTATTTGAATTACGCGGCCTTACGCCGTCCCATTTACGCTACGCCGCCGCAAATTACGGAGCAAGTGCTTTGAGAATACAGCACTTGCCCGTAAATAGTGCGGAGGTGTAGCGTAAATGGAATACGCTATGCTAGCACACAAAAGGCAGATCTACGAGAATCTGGCCCAGAGATTTTTTTTTCAGAAAATAGGTGCAGGAACTCAACCACAACCCCGTTCAGATTTCAAAAACAGTAGAAGGGTCTTAAAGGGGCATTAAATACCAGGATTGCATTACAGAGTGCAGAGTTCAAGGGGTTACAAACAGAGTGCAGAGCTGTCACGTGTAAACACAGAAACCAGATGGGTCTGAGCCAGAGTTCCCCCTGAAAAAAATCCCTGTGTATATATATTATATATATATATATATATATATACATATATATATATACACATACATATACATATATATATATATATATATATATATACATATATACATATATATATACACATACATATACATATATATATATATATATATATATATATATATATATATATATATATATATATATATATATATATATATATATATATATATATATATATATACACACACACACACACACACACAATTTTTTTTATATATATCATATAACCTACATACACACACATATACATACACACATCCCTATATATACACAAACACAGGTAGAAATCTTGATGACAATTAACCAGAGAATTGAAAACATGTGTAGCCAATAAGGCATCAACAGGTGTTCAAGTCTCCAGATCGGAACCTCGCTCACCCACAGATGAATAAAAAAAAAAAAATCGGAATAATTTAATTGTTTTACATGGACCAGTCATCGCTGTCACTGGAGGTGAAGAGGACCTTTGAAGTCGGTGCCTGGCCAAAACACCAGCATAAAACATATGAACTTTAGTGACCAAAAAATAGAATGCAAAAAGTTTTTTTCTTCTGCTTAAACCCCCCCCCCCCCCCAATTTATATATATATATATATATATATATACATACACACACACACACACACACACACACACACACACACTCCTTCCTCTACAATGGTATAAAAAGACAATATATGTACAGTTGATGAAGCAATAAAATCCTAGATTTTTTCCAGAATTTGACTTGCGATTATTCTGCCTTTTGTTTTTAACATGACTATACTACTTTCAATATGAATCATCCAAGTTTATCTGGTTGCTGTGCATGGACTCTTATTCTAAGTGCACCTCATGGTAAAATGGCCTTTATTTCTACCAGAATGAGACTTAACAGTTGCCATTCTGCATTTCTGATGATGGCTAAACTTCCTATGTTACAAAAGAGGTAATTTGCTTCTTCATGTGCTAAATGTTAACAACAAAGGACAAGAGCCAAAAACTTGCAGAGCCAATTGCTGAGTACAAGCAAGCTCTCACTGCAACTGTGCTGAATAATAACAAAAACGGTAATTGAGCTGCTTGCGCAGTCCAAGCATTTGTATGCCATGCAGTTAAATAGTAGGCTTTTTTAGGAGATGAATAAATACGCAATTAAACATACCATAAAATAACTGAACACATAATAAAACCATTTCAAGGAAATTAATCTATTTCCAGATTACTAAAATGTGCAAAAATAAATTTGTTTAAACTGTACATCTTCTGCATCGCATGGACATTCCCCATGTTTTATACCTTTAAAACCCGCTAAGTACAGAAAATACCTGTTGATGTGCCAGAAATGCATTCAGCTTCTAATTTCTTGCTGCAGGCCGACAATACATGGCATTTTTTGGACTGAATGGTCTCATCCCAGCCCATCTGTCTTTCACAAACTTCTGAATCTCTCCCACTATCCTCATCTCCAAAGCATAAGGACTCAGGCTCTGTTCACACTTATGCAAATTAAATGCGCGTTTCTCCACATCCAATTTGCATAGCAGGAGAATGTGACTGGCTCTCTATGGAGCCGATTCACATATCCCCGGAGCAGATTCGGTGCAATGTGCAGGAAAAACGTGTGCTTTTTTTGGTGCGTTTCAGTTCCGAATGCAGTCAAAAAATTAAAAAACATCCATCGTGAATGCGCTGGCTTTTCGGCTCATTCATTGGATGATTGATAGCAGCGCAGCCATTGGTTCCCGCTGCTGTCAATCAAATCAATGATGCAGGCCGAGTGAAACAGTCATGCCCGCATGCTAACCCCCTTGGGAGAGCGCATTCCAGAAGGGGTTAGCTCTTGCGGGGAGCAGTCGAGACACCTGCCGAGGGACCCCAGAAGCCGAGGATTGGGGCCACTCTGTGCAAAACCATCTTCACAGTAGAGGTAAGTATATGTGTTATTTAACCGCTTAACGCCCGCCGCATGTATATGTACGTCCACAGAATGGCACGTACAGGCAGATGGGCGTACATGTACGTCCCTGCCTTCTTGCGGGTCGGAGGTCCGATCGGGACCCCCCCCCCCCGCTACATGCGGCGGGCGTCTTACCTGCGGGAGCGATCCGGGATGAGGGGGGCGGCTGTTCGTTTTTGTCCGCCCCCTCGTGATCGCTCCCAGCCAATCCCCTGAGCCTCCGCCATGTGACTTCCTCTGCCTGTATAATGTAAACACAGGCAGAGGAAGTGATGTCAGCTCTCCTCTCTGAGGTATTTTCAATCCGACGAGAGGAGAGAAGACATCACAGTAAGTTGCACCAACACTACTCTGACACCACACACATAGGCACATTTAACTCCTTCCGATCACCCCCCCAGCCCCGTCACAGTGTCACGGATTGCAGTGATCATATATTTACTGATCACTCCATTTAGTGTCAATGTGACAGTTGGTGTGACAGGCAGTTAGTGTTAGGGGGGAGTACGGGGCTACCCTGGACCTAATAAAGTTTTAACCCCTTGATCACCGCCCTAGTTAACCCTTTCACCGCCTATTGCCAGTGTCACTAAGTGATCGTTTTTCTGATCGCTGTATTAGTGTCGCTGTTGCCGCTAGGTAGCTAATTTTTTTTTATTGCGATTTTGTTTTACTAAAGACATGTGGCTGAATACATTTTGGCCCAAATGTTCGACCAAAATTTAGTTTATTCGATTTTTCTTATAACAAAAAGTAAAAAAAATATTGTTTTATTTTTCAAAAATTTCGCTCTATTTTTGTTTATAGCGCAAAAAATAAAAATTGCAGAGGCAATCAAATACCATCAAAAGAAAGCTCTATTTGTGGGAAGAAAAGGACGCACATTTTGTTTGGGAGCCACGTCACACGACCACGCAACTGTCTGTTAAACCGATGCTGTGCCGAATTGTAAAAACGCCTCTGGGCATTTAGCAGCATAGTGGTTACAAAAAAAAAAAAGAAACCCCCCCCCCCCCCCCCAGTCTATAGTTTAGACCAGGGATATGCAATTAGCGGACCTCCAGTTGTTGCAAAACTACAAGTCCCATCTTGCCTCTGCCTCTGGGTGTCATGCTTGTGGCTTTAAGAGTCTTTCTATGCCTCATGAGATTTGTAGTTCTGCAACAGCTGGAGGTCCGCTAATTGCTTATCCCCGATTTAGACCATGAAGAAGTGGACAAACCCCAAAAGCTTGTCCTAAAAAATTGTATGTTAGTGCAAATAAAAAAAGTATCACAACAGTACTCAATTGTTTTAGTCAGTGCCCAAACTGCTGGCAGCATCTAACCCAAAGTCTTGGTTAATTGAAGCCTGGGTCTTGTGCTGTACAATTAAACACATTATCAAGTACTTCTGCTTTAGTATCAGTCCCCTGCAGGAATTCTGAAGCTTATAGACATGGTAGTCTGATAGATTAGGACCAGTTTACATTCAGCAGTTCTTTTCTTAAGGAGTCTGTTTGCAGTGTCTATTTTTAAAAATACGAAGGGCTAAAAAGAAGACAAACACTCCATTCTAAAAGCCCAGGAAAAAAAAAAAAAAAGACCTTCTAAACAGTTTTAGGACTAGATATAATTCAAGGGAAAATACCAATTTAAATGAGTCAGTCAATTCTGTTCCTATTCTGTACATGTATCTTAAAATAAATTCAACTGGACAGAATGAAAAAAGGGTTAGAAATGATACGCTATGTAGCATGTCTGTTATATACTGTTGTACAGATATTTAGGCGCCCTTGTTCCAAAAGAATATGATGTTCTTCAAATGTGACGTGCAATGTAGTGCAAAGAGGGCAAAGCTACTCTCTGAAGAGATGGAAACACTGCCTATAAATGCTCTGACCTCTATCATAAAAGGCTCTACTATAATAAAAGGCTTAATTTGTGGTGCTCTTTCATGGTGATGGGTTCAGATCAATTTTCTCTTGGATTGAACAGCCTGAGTGGTATAATGACATTTACTTTGGCTTAATCAATGTAGGATTGAAAGAGATACCAAGTATATCCAACAGCTAATAAGGCAGTTAATGCTATTCCCAGAGCTCTACTTCAAGGGCACTAGACAGGGTAGGGGTTTCATGGAAAATACAAATGCTTTCCACACACAGAGACATTAAGTGCAGAAATCCAGGTGCAGCAATGTTAAAGCAAAACTCAAGGTAGTTATAAAGGATAACAAAGCTCTGGAATTTGGACTTTTCTGTAAATTCAATTTTTTAGAATACTGTACAGGATACGCAGAATATTCATACACCGTGGAATATTAGCATGCACCTTTAGGTGATTGAACACTGGCAAAGCTTCGGAGAACACGACCCCTGCGCACCTCTCCCATAACTAACTCACTCCATGAGTCCTAATTTTTGTAGAAAGCAATGCAGAATAACCAAGGAATGGAAAGGAGGGTGTCCTGTACTGTACTCCAAGATATAGAATTTATAGGCAAATCAAAAATTCCTCCTATCTTACAGTACAAGCAAAGTATTAATAGACTCCGAGACATTCCCAAGCAATGACTGAGAAGGGTGGGCAGTCAATAACCGCTCTTGTTCAGTAAGCTGAAGTTTGACATACTGAAATTACAGCAAGAGTTGGTTGTAGAGATGAGCCTGCAATAGTAAAGTGGACCTCTAAGAGCATCTCACAATTTCTCTTTGCAGAATCTATGAAAGAATGAACATCTTCAATAGGTACAGGAGGATGTCTGTTTAGGACCTAGATGAAAGAATCAACTACAGGGACAAACCACTTGTGTGTGAATTCTTTCTGCTAGAGTTTGGTATAGAAAAAAAAAAAAAAATCCTTTCTGGAGTGACCGAATCATAATAGACTCAAAATATTCCCTGGTCTCTTTGTACCCAAAAGGGCACTGCGGACAGCAGAGGATCAAACATAACGCCAAGGCTTTTGCAGACAGCAAGTTTTTTTTTTATTAGCATGTGATGCCGCGTACACACGGCAGAGAAACTCGATGGGCGGAACACATCGTTCCGCCCGTCGAGGTTCTCTGCCGGCCGTCAGAATCGGCGACCCGCCCGTCGGGAAAGGCAACCAGCCATTCATCCCAACGGGCCGTCGAGCAAATAGAGAACCTGTTCTCTATTTGCTCGACGGGTTTCCCGACGGGCGGGGCTCGCCGAGAGCGTACACACGGCCGAGGTTCTCGGCAGAATGCGGCTCCCAGCGAGGTTCTCGCTGGTTTCTGCCGAGAACCTCGGCCGTGTGTACGGGGCTTATGTTATGCAAGGCTCTCGTTTCAATATAATCTGTGGGGAAACAATTCAGTAGCTTTCTCCAATACTGCCTGTACGTTCTCCTAATCCCTTTAGTGTCTGCCTTGTCTAGGACAGGCATATCAGGATCTGTAGAGATCATATAGAGAAAAGGGAGTAGAAGAGGCATGGTGTTTTTGAGTTTTGGGCAAAAGTTGTATTGGGGCGATTATTTGTCAAATGAATTGTGACATGGATCCAAAAAAAATAAAAATAATCTTTTATCAAATTGGCTGGTTGTTGCCTGCCTGAAATAAAGCAAACATGGGATGCAGAGATCTGTGTTAGAGCTGGAGTCTTGTGTGGGCCTTTGGCAGAGAGAACATTCCCCTGCAGTTTTGTAATGCTCCATTTTGCCTGATCTCCACCATAGACCCATCGCAAGGATAATCCCCTATGGGGTACTCATGACATAAGGCACAGGATATAGGGTAAGACTGTCCTGTAGTAATAACTTGTGGCAAAATGGCAGGAGGAAACACCTGAGGACCTAATAAGGACTCTAAATGGAAGCGACAGTAAAGCGCGCAACTTGTGGTAGGATGTCATAATTAAAATGGAGCTCCAAGTCATTGAGTAGTGAATACAATTTATACATCACCACGGTAAATAACAGAAACAGTTAGAAACATACAGGGCGACTGTCTTGCCTGTCCATGACACTGAACTGTATATAAAGTATGGCACCCTGAGAAAGAATATATATGGTGCACAAGGTGAACACCCATACAGGCTCCAGTACCTGAAGCAACAACACAGGCCTTCCCCAAAGTGTGGGGTCCATGTAAGGCTCCCAAGGTTTGCCAAGGTTGCGTCAATCCAGAGGCACTGCTTATACCTGCAGAAGGCAGTGAAGAGCCGATTGAAGAAATCAAACAAAATAAAAAATAAATTATTAAGCTAAGCGGGATTTTCTCAGAGAAGGAGGTCCACCTTAACCACTTCCCACCCTTAGGGCAAACCCCTATGTCCGCAGGTACAAGTGGTAATACCAGTATCATGGCTGAAGCTGCTGCGTATTAGGTCACTTCCACTTTTGGTTATTTACTGGCCTGTACCAGCCAGAGTAGCAGCTGATCAAACCTATCTTGGAGGGCAGAGGATAGAGGACAGATCAGGGGTCTAATATACCCCAGATGTTTTAATAAAGAGTACCCGTCGCTATCATAATTAAGTGGAATAAAAAATAAAAATAAACATTTAATAAGATAACATAATAACATTTAATTAAAGCACCTCCATCCCCCCGTGCTCACATGCAAATGCTAATGTGCACAAAGATCCCACATGCATATGTAAACAGTGATTGCACCACGTGAGAGTTGTCCTTGAAAGCTTTGCTAGTGTCCAATAACCTGAAGGTTCAAACCTATAATCAAGAGCCTATGAATACTGAGTCTGTGCCCTGTATGGCACAACAAGGTTGTTAACCCTTACATAAACTCAATTAAATCAAAGTTTCATCCAAAAGTGGATCTTCCACTTCAAGGACTCCTAACCCCCTGACATGCCACATTTGGCATGTTACTGGGTTTTTTTTTTGGGGGGGGGGGGGGGGGGGCGGGGACCTAGTTTTGACAGATACCCAGCTTCAACTAATGCTAGTGCCACCTAAGCGGCGACTCCTCTCCCCCTCCCTCCAATCTAACACCACGTATTTGAGTTTCAGGGGGCAGGGATGTGATGCCATACACACAGCATAGAATAGAGCAGAAAACTGGGTGTAATTGGAACAGCTTACTGTTGTTATAGACCAGTGATGGCGAACCTTGGCACCCCAGATGTTTTGGAACTACATTTCCCATGATGCTCAGTTACAATGCAGAGTACATAAGCATCTTGGGAAATGTAGTTCAAAAACATCTGGGGTGCCGAGGTTCGCCATCACTGGCATAGACCATCGGAAGTGACTTGTGCAGATAAAGGAATGTGCTTTGCATAAAGGCAAATACACTCTACAGAAGGATACGTTTTGTTTATTTTTCATTTCAGTGGTTTACAACCACTTTAAGAGATATAGATAGATATATATAGATATATATATATATATATCTATATATATCTATATCTATATCTATATATATATATATATATATATAGATAGATAGATATATATGTGTATATATATACACACACATATAAAACACACAAATACCTGAATTGACCTATCATTTTCTTGCTTGCCAATAAAAAGCAGAGCTCAAACAGAAAGTAGCAGCACAAGGAGCCAGTCATTTGTGCATCAGTTTATTCTTAATGTTTCAAGAAGCAAGACCACTTCACCCAAGTTCCTAGGTTCCCCTGTCTAAAATAAACATTTCCGAGGGTCTCACAATCCCCACAATTTCGGACTTGTATTTTACAGCAGACTTCTGGGACAATCAGTGAGCCAATCACACAAGCAGGAAATTATGGTTTCTGGGAGGCATTCTGTGTACAGAACTCCTCCAGGTAGCCAAACTGCATTGCAGAAAGTAACAGAGCTGCAGATCGAAAAGGAAAGGTAATTTTTAACAACGTTCAATTACAATATGACGTGTGTCGCAATGGTATACACTATGTTATTTTTTTTTTGCAATTTTTTTTTTTGCAATTTTTTTTTTTGCAATTTTTTTTTTTTTCACCCCACAAAAGTGGCGTTACCCTTTAACAAAGAACTTTTATTTTTTGGTTACTTTTGGTCTGTTAAATATACCATTGAGAGCATGTGTTATAGCTTTTTAGGAAAAAACAAAGCTGCTTTCTGCCTGTGCAGACCTTTTAATACATTTTTTCTTAGCCTTTTCTGAAAATTACAGAAGCACCCTCTTGTGTTTAACCACTTAAGGACCAGCAGCTTTAGATATACGTTGACAGAATGGCACAGACAGGCAAAGGCACGCACAGGTACGTCGCCTTTAAGATGCCGCCTTCCCGTGTGTCGGACCGCGGGTCCCGCTGACTAGATTGCCGCAGGGATCCCTGCGAACGTGTCATGGAGGTATGGAGCGGGGAAATGCTTGTGTAAACAAGCATGTCCTTGCCCTGCCTAGTGACCATGACACCGATCTCTGCTCCGTGTACTCGGAGCACAGATCAGTGTCATGTGACACAGCCCATGCCCCCCTACAGTAAGAAACACTGGATAGGGGACACTTAACCACTACAGCGCCACCTAGTGGTTAACCCCTTCACTGCCAGTGTCCTTTTCACAGTAACCAGTGCATTTTTATAGCACCGATCGCTGTAAAAATGACAATGGTCCCAAAAATGTCCGCCATAATGTCGCAGTCATAATAAGAATCGCTGATCACCACCATTACTAGTAAAAAAATTTTTTTATAAAAATGCCATAAAACTATGCCCTATTTTGTAGACGCTATAACTTTTGCGCAAACCAACGAATAAATGCTTATTGTTTTTTTTTTTTACAAAAATATGTAGAAGAATACGTTTTGGCCTAAACTGAGGGAAAAAAAATTTTTTTTATATAATTTTTGGGGGATATTTATTATAGCAAAAAGTAAAAAATATTGCTTTTTTTTTTTAAATTGTCGCTCTATTTTTGTTTATAGCGCAAAAAATAAAAACTGCAGAGGTGATCAAATACCACCAAAAGAAAGCTCTATTTGTAGGAAAAAAAGGATGCAAATTTTGTTTGGGAGCCATGTCGCACGACCTCGCAATTGTCAGTTAAAGCGACGCAGTGCCGAATCGCAAAAAGGGGCCTGGTTCTTTAGCTGAAAAATGGTCCGGAGCTGAAGTGGTTAATGGGAATTAGGAAAGGAAGAGCTACCTGTACTCCCATTTCTGTTGTCTTGGTACAAAAGGGTGAGTGAGAATGGTCATCCTAGACCTTGAACTGTGTTGCTGCAGAATCACTAGGTAAAACTAAAACGGGAAAACTTTTTGGTAATATACATCTATAAATAATGCAGCCACCACAAGGACTGGTAAGCTGCAATATATTATATTTTTTATTGGGTTTGGCTATGCTTTAACTGATCCCCTGGTGTGCAGATGACTATTTTTAATAATAATAAAAAAATTATATATATATGTATTATATTATCTTAAAGGATCACTAAAGTAAAACATTTTTTTTGCTGAAATGACTGTTTACAGGGTATAGAGACATAAAAGTTAACTGATTCCTTTTAAAAATGATTAAAAATAGATAAAAATCAATCATATAATATGCCTCTAGTTTCACTTTTGATTAAAACTGGTCTTGTGTTTATGTGAAGTAGAGAGAGAGACAGAACAAAAACAAACAAATCCAGGGCAGTGTTTTGTTTTTAAATTGAATCCCAGGGCAGCGTTTTGTTTTTAAAATTAATCTGATTGGTTCTGAGGAGTTTTAGACACACAGCTTGGACCACAGTGAAAAGCTGCCATGAGATTTTTCATAAGGAGCCAGACAAGCAGGAAGTGTGGAGATAAGAGCAAAATTACAGTAACTTCAAAGCAAAAACAAACAATGAGAACATGAAAACAGCACTGCATTAAGGTAAAGGAAGCCATTTAGCTAAAAAAAAAATTTCCTTTAGTGATCCTTTAAGCTTTTACAAAAGCTTCTCTTCACTTACTATCCAGGGGGGCACAACTAAAAGTGAAGGGAAACAAAAACTGACCCTTCCTAACAATATCACAAAAAAATATATAATAATAATACGTTCATGCATTTGCATCAGCATTTTTACAGGAATGCTGACCACATTCCTTGATTCAAAGCCAGCCATTAGAGGGAGAATCTACAAAATTGTAAAATCAATTATAAAAACACAAGCACAGCAAGAGTGTAAGGCCTTATTCACACGGATGGACCGTTCGAGTCCGCCTGTCAGTTTTGACGGCGGACCTGAACGGATGCTCCATGCATCCCTATGGAGCATCAGACGACAGCAGACATATGTCCGCTGACATCCGACCCTATCCGATCCGCCAAAAACAGACGTATGGGGAATACGTCCCTATCCGTCCATGGCGGATCGGATCGGGTAAGATCTGATGAAAACGGACATGCTGTCCGTTTTCATCAGATCACTCCATAGGAGACAGCAGTGCCCGACAAGGTAGGCACCCATATCTCTTCAGTAGCTCATCAGATCTCCACAGGTGGCTTTGAGCGGTGTGTTTCCAGCTCTCTCTCTCATCGAAAGCCCATTATTGTAACCCAATTCAAATCCCAATGGCACAGGGTGAGAGGAACATTCCCATTACACTCCAAGGCAGGGCTTTGAAGCCCAACTACTGTAAATGCATTATAAAACTGTTACTAAATTTAAAATGCTTTCTCATTATCCATAGATGCGACATCCAATTTCATACGATTTCAGCTGTCCGATTTCTGAGTTGCAAAATTCCTTTACCTTCAAGCATTTAAATGCACTAGAAATGTTAATCCAGCACTATACCAATTTTGGAGGTCATGCAGAGGACTTGCTTTCTCCTCTCTGAGATTTGGCGAGTTTATTCTCAGCTTTTCCTTCAGGACCTTACATCTACACTGTATTGAATGAATGATAAAAGGGAGATGACAGGGGACACTGATAAGCCAGTCAAACCACAAGTGAATTTCCAGCCCAATGTCACTTTATACTGATAAGGAACAATCATTATTTCTGCAGACAAATCACACAACGGAACTTGCACTGATCAGACATTTTGTCCTTCTCACCCTGTCCAAACAGAGAGCTGAATTTACATACCTTTGCGCAGTGGTTGGGGCATTGTTAAAACCTGAATAAGCAGCATTGAGGTCACATCTCGAAAAAGCAATGGAACTTCCGTCCTCTCATCTTCACGTGTCCTGGGGGGGGGGGGAAAGAAGACCATGAAACCACACAATAAAGTTTTCATTATGTATTATGATGGAGGTGGACTGTGATTGGGTTAAAGGGGGGGGGGGTCGAAACAAACTGGTGGTTTCAGCAAATTTAATCAATTGCTTATGTGCTCTTCTGCACACAAAAATAGGATGTGCCAAAGGTGTCAAACCACCTTCTTACCCAATACTGGCAGGTCACCAAACAAATGTTCAGTTTCATCAAAGAGTTTTATTATGGTTTATGGAAAGAGACAGGGAGGTGTGCTGCAGACATATCTAGTGCAGGCTTTAGGGGAACTGATAAACACGGTATTCCTTTGTGGCCAATTGTTTTTACCTTGAGAAGATTTGGTGGTGTCAGTAAATACTTTATAGTAGCTTACAAGATCTTCATTTAGGTTTGGTTCATACTAGCTCAACTCCAAAGTTGTGGCGACTTTTGGAGTCTGACTTTGATGCAACTTTTTATACTCGGTGGCATTGAAGTCGTATCAAAGTTAGAGTAGCGCAGGAACCTTTTCTAAAGTCGGACAGACTTGTGTAGTATCAGTTAAGACAGCTCTCATAGGGAAACAATGAATTTCACCTGACTTGGGGTCTCACAAGTTGAATCCTATGTCACATCAGTGTGAATCGAGCCTTAGTGCCTATCCACATGTCTGTTGCAGTACTTAATTAATGAGCTGCCAACGCATCACAACAGATGAAAAATTGTACATGACCCCTTTTAAAAAACATAGCACGCAATGCATTATACATGCATGGTGAAGCTCTGCTTTGGGCTCTACTGTACAATGCCCTAGTGTGCCACTTATAGTGAATCACACCTCACTTCGAGCAGGTGTGTTGCAATAATACATTTTTGCGCGTGTTGTCACAACACACAAGCGTGAATGCGCCTTTAATAGGGGTGACTGTCACCTTATAGGTCGGGCCCACACAGTTTATTCTATCGGATACCATTTCTTGAACATAAAAACTAGAGTCGAGCAAGAGCATTTTAACATGGACTGCATAGTTGAGTCAGTTGCTGGGGTTCAATGCCTAGGTTTACAAGCAAATGAGCATGATACACATTTGAATTGAGGTTAAAAAAAAGAAAAAAAAGAAAAAAAAAAACGATTTTGAATATAAACAAATGTTTTGACTGCTTTTTCTATATACAGCTGACTGCTTTCACAGGGCTACACATAAATAGGCATTGAAAACAAAAGATGTGTACCCAAATTAAGTTCTAAATAAGAAATTGGCAAATAGGCTAAACAAAGAGTGTTAATTGAAATATCACGCACACAGTACTCCAGAGAGCACGATTCCTGGAACCGCCAACTGGGTCACCAATTACCATCACAGTAGTAAGCGCAATGCTTTTAGACAAAAACAGCCCCTTGGAGAGTAACAAATTCATGAGTAAGTAATTTAAGGCTCTAAGATGGCAAACTCTGCAGCTGAAGAATCCAAACGGATTACATATATCTAAAAATGCAGACAAATACAGTATATAGAATGATATATTTAGGAGGAAAACACCTAGAACCTCTTTTGCCTATAATGAACAAAGAAGATCCTAGGGAAAAGTTCCTTTGTTCCCCTCAATCTCTTAATATATCCATGGATGCGAAAGCCCTCAAAGCATAAAATAAAATAAAAAAGGGAAAGAATGGAAGGTGCTAACCTTGGATCATTTTAAAGGTGATGGTAGGATGATCAATAACAATATAAAATATATAAAAAAATTGGCAGGGATGAGGATATGCCATAAGGCAAACTGACATACAAGATATCAGGATCAAAATAACCTGTTCAACAAACATCCACATAGCTAGCCATACGCGCTTAATTTTTTTGTTCAACCAACAGGTTGACTCAAATCTGTCTTACTGCACTACTGTATTCCGACAATGGAGAGACTTTCCCATGGTCAGAATACACTCATTAGCACCGCCAGCTACAGCTGACCAAGAGCAAATTTTCCAACTAGCTGGTTGTACATAAATCGAATAATAGGTTGACTTTGGCGTATAACACTCACTTTTTTACCCTGAAAAAATAAAGGGTAAACTGTGCCTGAGTGTTATATGCAGGGGGCTGTGGAAAGATTTTTTTTCCCCGAAACTTCCCTCTTAAAGTTAAAGTGTGTGTTATACACCGATAAATACGGTAGTTAGAATTTCTCTCAACACTTAGTATCCCTAGGCATGGCGGTTGGAGGTGTAGGCTTGTTTTTGCAGTGTTGAACCTCCCTTAGGCCTAAGGGGCAAAAGATAGTTGAGCGTATCAAGTCAAATGGGCTTATTAAGAAATCTGTCCAAAGAGCTACAGTGATAAGTTGAAAACACATGCAACCAATAAATGTATTCTTTAATGTTGCCTGTCTATATATTTCATTTGCCATATGTAAAGGGGTGTGTGCACAACGCTATACACATCTTTCTTGTTCTGTAAAAGTCTGGCTTGGGTTAAACTGATTTTAGGTCTTTTAAAACCTGCTTAAAAGGGAGAAAAAGCTGTGCATTTTCTCTTTGCATGGGATTTTTCCCTCCGCTTACTGATTGAGGTAAAGCTTTAGATGAACAAAAAGTCAGCAAATTAAATGTAATTTTTTTTTTTTTTCATATTAAACATTCCTTTACAAAATTCACTAAATTTCCAAAGCTAAATGCAAAATTCCTTGCAAGCGAAAATTCACTATGCAAAGTAAACATTCTATTACTGTACCAAATCAATCTCAGTGTTTTTACCATATTTAGGAACTACAATTAAAGAACACAATTTCCAGAGGTTGATGTAGTCTGTCAGAGTTGGGAGATGTAAAGCACAATGTTTAATTTATACTTTATTCATATTTTTAAAGAAAACCTCTTAAACATTCTTGAGAAAAAAAATACTTACTCTGAATCTTTTTTATGCACCAGCTGAGTTAACTTTCTCCAGGGATTGTATTCAGAGTCAATGCTGTACAGCCTCATATGCATTGCTAAAACATGGATGAGCTGACCTTTAAAAATAAAAAATAAATGTCTAATGAAAGGAACTTGTCAATATGGTATGTGTCGATACAATAAGGACATTTACAGGGTGGCAGATGGGTAAATAAAAAAATAAAAAAAAGACAAATACGGCGGGCGTTTCACAAAGATGGAGAGGATAGGGCTTTACAACTCTCAGCCAGGAGAGATCTGCCTATCTCTATAGATTGCAAGAAAATGCCTGGCTTATTAGCAGATAAATACAGTTGTTACTCTGAGTCCCCGTTCACACTAGTGCAATGCGGGAAACCCTGTGATTCAGGGCAGTTCCGGCACCACAACTGAATCGCACACTGGTTCGACACTGATCTGCGAACTGCTGGGGGTGTCAAAGTAAAGTCAATGAGGAATTTGACTACATATGAATGAATGAATGAATGAATGAATGAATGAATGAAAACTTATATAGCGCAGCACATGCGAAGTAAATAGCCTCTGGGCAGGGATCCTCAAACTACGGCCCTCCAGCTGTTGTAGAACTACACATCCCATGAGGCATTGTAACACACTGACATTCACAGACATGAATAGGCATGATGGGAATTGTAGTTCCTGAACAACCGGAGGGCCGTAGTTTGAAGACCGATGACATAGGGGGTGAACACTCATGCGATTACGATTCCAGCAAGTATCAAAAAAAAGGGGTCCTGCACCATTTTGCTATGAATGCGATTTCAGCCATAGAGTTTGTATGGCTGAATTCGCATCACACAAACATTGCATGTGATCTGCACAGCAACGCGGTGTGAATCACATTCGATGTCTGATCGCACAAGTGTGAACCCAGCATGAATGCTCCAATATTTTTCCAGTGGAGTGTTCACTAAAGCTTATGGGACAAACAATTGTTGGAACACTCATGGGTGAGGTCAAAAGAACAAAAGGTGAAAAAATATTAAGGTGAAGAAAGAATGATTAACGGTAACATAAGTGACAAAATGACATACGCATACATAACATGTCAAAAGCTGTCCATAAACAATAACAGTAAAGAGTTAGGGCAAACCATAGCTTGGGGGTTTACATATAAATGTAGACCCAACTATTAAAAGCACCCCTGTATAGTTTGTCCAAACCCCTGTAATATGCGACTTTTCAGAAAATATACTGCTGTATGATGTAGTGTGTTGGGTATGATGTGTGCCTCCACCCACATCACAATATTAAAGTTTGTATCTATTTAAAGAAAACTTTTACCCATTGCAAACACCATCATAACTATATACCCCACAGTGACCCAAGATTAGATGATCATGTTGTGTTTATTGCAAGCCTTCAAAAAGAGATGCTCTGTGTTCTTCTTTATGATAGAAAGCTGTGCATGTGCAGGCCACTTGGCTACGAGTGCAAATGAAACTGCCTGACCTGGCATAAACAGTGTCATTTAGCACAGAATGTTGTATGATTGGAGGTCAAGGTAGGGAAACCCTGTGAATTACATGCTTTGTCCCTTCATGGCTACTCTAATTTTGTCCACTAAATCTATAGAAAGAGCCAAGATTGTCAAGTAGGATGGACTTGAAACATGTCTGCCTTCATTTATCTCTGGTACATGGAGGATTTAATGGACTAGTAATTTACACAAAAAAAAAGGTAAGGATGTTTGTTGTGCCTTTTCAACACTCACAAACACGATGCTCTGCATTTCTAGCAACAACGGGTACTTTCTGCACTTTCTTATCATTAAAAAATGTGCAGACACCAAATCTAAGGACTGATAACCATAACCAAGGACTGATAAGCATTTTTACTAATGCTTATTAGTAAAATAAAGATTTATATACATATTTTAAACTACTGTATTGTTTATAAAAAATAAAAAAAATGTAAACAAAAAAAAATTGTAATATTACATTTTTGTCTTTTGAGATTAAATGTATTTATTGGAGGGCATAGGTATCCTTATATAGGACTGCAGGCACATTGAATTCCCCCCCCCAAGCCTTAGTTGCATTCCCATTTAAGACAGACCAATTTTAGATTTACTGCATTCGACAATAAATATCTCAATCTGCTACTTGATTAAAGTGGAAGTAAAGACAAAACTTAACTCAAAACCTATTATCAGCCATGTTTTAAGCCTAATCTATCTAGCCCTATAAAGAAAAAAAAAATCACTATACTTACCTATTCTGAAGCCACCCCGGTCCAGTCTGCAGCGGCACATCTGTGTGCAGGTGAAAGCCAACAACGGCTTGGAAATGCCTGCGATTTACTATGGGGCTTCTATTGTCGGCTGCCACTCCTACACACTGAAGCTGCTGCCGACCGCTCAGCCTGTGACTGGACCCGGGGCAGCTGCAGAATAGGCAAGCATAGCAATTTTAGCTTTACAGGGTTAGATTAAGCTTAACGTTAGGTTTTTGCCTTCACTTCCCCTTTAATGTTAAAATGTTCAACAAAAGATATGTTAAAAAACAAACCAAAAAAAAAAAAAAAAAAACACAACGTTAAATACTGAACTCAGAAAATAATTCACTTCCCTCTACTTAACCATTGATATAATATACTTTTTGCCATGAGTAAAATACTGAATGGCACACATGAGACCAATATTCATTCATTAAAAGAACGTTAATACACATTATAATGAATTAAAAATGGTTAATAGCAACCTCTACATCATATTACACGTGATGAACCATTACCTCAAATTAGGTTATTCTTTTTGTTTTTCATTTACTATATTTTAGTATCCTAAAAATGTGTATACATAAACTGTGTGTGTATAATATAAATCATTATATATATATATATATATATATATATATATATATATATATATATATATATATATATATATATATATATATATATATATATACACACACACACACACACACACACAATATTATATTCCTCCAAAGTTCTTATAAGCAATAGGATATGAAGCAATACTTGTGCCATACTTTCTACTTGCAGCTAGCAGGTGGCAATATCCAGACAGAATGGTTGCTTTTTACAGGTTCAAAAGTTGCTACTGTGCAAAAGACACAACTATCAACAGGAACCAGATTAAACATAGCTAAATAGCTCAAATGGGGGCATACTTAATTTGACTAGTCATTTATAGAGTCTGCCAGCAAGCATTCAAGCAGCGCTGGACTTTAATAGTCTGCAGCCTGAGCTGGTCTTTCTGAATTCTGTAGAGATGTCTTGCAATAAATGCTTATTAGTAAAATAAAGATTTATATACATATTTTAAACTACTGTATTGTTTATAAAAAATAAAAAAAATGTAAACAAAAAAAAAACAAGACGTTTTAATATGCGATTTCCTGCTTTAAAGTCATGACGGAAACTCTGTGTGGATTATATTACCAATGAAGCCAATTCACTGTTTAAAATTTAATGTAGTGCAGTCACTCATCTAATTAGATATTTGATGGCATGGATTAAACAATTAACACACTCATTTCCCTGTTAACTAAACCTACAGTTATTGACAATTGTAATTGTACAAGAAAGAATTACAGAAGTGAAGATTTAAGCTTGGTGAATAACAGTCAAAACCTGAAAAATCACACGAAAAGGTTTCATTCACAATTATTCATACAATACACCATTTTATTGTTGCTTAAAAAAGAAAACTATAATGTTTCAAATCAAAATTAGAATTTTTACATTATTTTAAAAAAAGTACAACAGTATCTCTGCATCTTCCTATAGGTGCCCATCTCTCATCTAATCCCACTGGTCACCAGTTTGTAATGCAACTCCTGGGCTCCTGGCTGCATTCCCTGCATTTTACAGAGTGAGCCAAGCTTAACACTGCACATCCTTCTCTAAACTATTGGAAAGAGCAACATTTTTGGCAGAAGAGACATGCAAGGTAATTAGGTTAACATTAATAACCCAGGGCCAGAGCATTCAGGAGGCATTCCAGTGTCCAAAAATGCTTGAAGTGTCTAGGTGTGTCTAGTGCTGGCCAATGGAATGAACGCTCAATCGCTTGATGTGCCCAAAAACTTCTGCAAAACATAGCTTTAGGTGCATTTTTGATGCTGCTTCTTCCTCCCCTTGAGAATATGTGTCCAGGGGAGGAAAAAAAAATATCCTGTGGGCATAGGGCCTTATACTAGATCCTGGACATGGCCGCCAACAATAACCTACCAATGAAATCAACCTAACATAAGTGTAACTGTCAGTCAGGAAGTGCAAAATTACAGTTCACAAAGACAGAAGAGAAAGGCATGCAAGAAAATCTTGAGATTTTGTATATACCACTTGGCACCAAAATAAGTGTTCCTGGCCCCTCCGTCCTGTTGAGTGCCCCCACAGCAAGCAGCTTGCTATGGGGGCACCCTAGCCAAGTCACAGCTCCCTGTGTCCATTCATAGGACGGAGCCATGACCAGGCACCTCTCCCTCCTTGGCTGACTTTGATTGACAGCAATGGGAGCCAATCATGTCGTGCTGCTGCCTCAGACAATTAGTATCGGAGTCCCGGGCAGCCAAGGCAATCCTACAACATCGCTGGATAAAGATGGGCTCAGGTAAGTATTAGAGGAGGCTGAGTGGGGGCTCAAAACATAACTGACTGGGAATACCTACAATTGAAGCACTTTGTTAGTACACTGCCAGCACCAGTAAGAGGTGACACAGCATGGAATCCAATAGAAAAACTCTGTTCCACCGGAAAACCATTACAGCATGGAATTGCGGTGATCTATAAAATATTGATAGAACTAGGGTCAAAGGGAGCAATACGAAGCATAGAGGAATGGGGGAAAGACATTAGGGAAAAGAACGGAGACACACAAATGATTAAAGCTACTTTCGGCTACGCTAAGGATATTACAACAACAGAAGCAAATTATAAATGCTTGATGAGATGGCATCTGACCCCGGTTAAATTAAACAAAATACATTCAACTAATTCCCCTCTGTGTTGGAGGAAGTGTTATCAAGAGGGAACTACGTTTCATATTTGGTGGGAATGCCCGAGAGTACAGGAATACTGGAAAGAAGTCCTCGATTTAATAAAAGAAATTACAAAAGAAAAGATCCCTCTAGACCCCCAGACTTGTCTGTTTCACGGACAAGGGATAGTAAAAGGAGAAAAGAAATATAGTTCGACACTGGTCCCAGTAATTCTAAATGCAGCAAAGGGTTTAATCCCGAAATTTTGGTTGCACCCGCAGAAGCCCCCTATAAAAGAACTGATACACCGGGTCGACTATATCTCAGAGATGGAGTATCTGAGAAGGGCCGACTTAGGGGAAGAAGAGGAGGGGAGGGGAAAAAAAAGCTGGGACCACTGGAGATCTTTTAAAACAACCAAAAGTTTCGTCCGAATAACATCAGAAACAGACAAGTAAAATCTCTCATAGAAAAAAACAAAAACGGCCTGACCCAAAAAAAGGGATTTTTAAATACAGCTTACCTGTAAAATCCTTTTCTTGGAGTACATCACGGGACACAGAGCGGCATATTCATTACTATATGGGTTATATGGAGTACCTTCAGGTGTGGACACTGGCAATCTCAAACAGGAAGTCCCCTCCCTATATAACCCCCTCCCCTAGAGGGAGTCCCTCAGTTTTGTAGCAAGCAGTATGCCTCCCAAAATGGTCACCCAAAAGAGGGGTGGGAGCTCTGTGTCCCGTGATGTACTCCAAGAAAAGGATTTTACAGGTAAGCTGTATTTAAAAATCCCTTTTTCTTTCTCGTACATCACGGGACACAGAGCGGCATATTCATTACTATGTGGGATGTCCGAAAGCAATGCTTTAATGAGGGGAGGGAGACATCTTCCAAAGAAGGATTCAATTTAGAGGTAAACTCAAATAATAATAATAATTCCAACTTAGTCAAGAAAAAACTTTTTTTTTTTTCTTTTTTCTTTTTTTTTACAACCAAGGGTGCTTCTGATCCCGAGGATCTCAAACTGCAGCCTGTAGTACTGCCTGTCCAAAGGCAGAATCTGCATTCCTTCTCACGTCTACTTGATAAAACTTTGTAAACGTGTGGACTGATGACCACGTCGCTGCCTTGCATATCTGAGCCATAGAGATCTGATGGTGTGCTGCCCAGGAGGCGCCCATGGCCCTGGTAGAATGGGCCTTTACCGACAAAGGAGGAGGCAACCTCTTCAAACCGTAGGCTTGAATGATTAATTGTCTAATCCATCTCGAGATGGTGGATTTTGCAGCTGCCTGCCCCTTCTTGGGGCCATCTGGTAGAACGAACAACACATCTGTTTTCCGGATCTTTTCTGTAGCTTTAAGATAGGCCTTCATGGCCCGGACAATATCCAAGGTATGCAGCAACCCCTCCTTTCTAGATGTGGGTTTTGGAAAGAAGGATGGAAGTACCAAATCCTGGTTCAAGTGAAATTTGGATATAACCTTTGGTAGAAAGGAAGAATGGGGCCGGAGAACTGCCCTGTCCTTATGCAGAACGAGATATGGTTCCTTACACGATAATGCTGCTAATTCTGACACTCTCCTGGCCGAAACTATGGCGACCAAGAAAACCAACTTTCTTGTCAGTAAGACTAAAGGAATCTCAGCCAACGGCTCAAAGGGTTGTTTCTGTAAAGTGGACAGGACAAGAATTAAGTCCCATGGACAAATTGGTGACTTGACAGGAGGATTAATACGCAAGACCCCTTGTAAGAAGGTCTTTACCAGCGAGTGGGTGGCCAGCGGCCTCTGAAACCACACTGACAGAGCTGAGATCTGTCCCTTGATTGTGCTTAGTGCCAGGCCTTTATCCACTCCTAGCTGGAGAAAACTTAACACCCTATCAATAGTATATTTGCGGGAATTCCATCTTTTGGATTCACACCAGCCTACGTAGTTCCTCCACACCCTGTAATAAATCACCCTGGAGACCGGCTTTCTAGCCCTAATCAGGGTAGGAATTACCTGCCTAGACAGACCTCTACCCCTGAGAATCAGGGATTCAGCCTCCAGGCCGTCAAATTTAGACGCCGTAATGTAGGGTGGAGGATCGGGCCTTGTGAGAGTAGGTCTGGTTGTAGAGGAAGAGTCCAAGGGTCTCCCACTGCCATCTTCAGGACTAGTGAGTACCAAGTCCTCCGGGGCCAAGCCGGAGCTACTAGAATGACTGGCTTGTGCTCCACTCTGATCTTGCGCAACAGGCGAGGGAGTAACTGTAGTGGAGGGAATGCATATAGAAGTTTGAATTGATGCCAAGGGCAAACCAACGCATCGGTTCCGCAGGCCATAGGATCCCTCGCTCGAGACACGAACCTGTCTAGTTTCTTGTTGAACCTGGATGCCATTATATCTACGTCTGGCATTCCCCACCTCTGGCAGATTGTCTGAAAGACCTGGGGATGCAGAGACCACTCCCCTGGCAACAGACTCTGGCGACTTAAGAAGTCTGCCTGCAGGTTGTCCACTCCGGGAATGAATATCGCTGAAATGCAGGGTACATGAACCTCTGCCCACTGAAAAATCAAGCTCACCTCCCTCTGAGCGGCCTGACTCCTGGTTCCCCCTTGGTGGTTTATGTATGCCACCGCCGTGGCATTGTCTGACTGGATTCTCACCGGGAACCCCTTTAATCTGGAGGTCCATGCCAGAAGGGCTAGGCGAGCAGCTCTGATCTCCAAGATATTGATGGGGAGCTGCCTCTCTGCTTTCACCCAAGTTCCCTGGCGAGAGAACCCCTCGAAGACCGCCCCCCAGCCTGCCAGGCTGGCGTCTGTGGTAACTACCTTCCAGACAACAGGGCTGAAGGATTTCCCTTTAGAAGATTCTGGGGGTTCAACCACCAGGCCAGGCTTTGTCGGACCCTTGATGATAGCGTCAAAGGGGACTCTAAGGCATGTGCCCTCTTGCCCCAGGCTGCCTGTAGGACGCGAGTGTGGATCTGAGCGTATGGTACTGCCTCGAACGTGGCCACTAGCTTGCCTAGTACTCGCATACACAGGCGAATAGTTGGTTTTTTCTTGTTTAGAACCAACTGAACCAACCCCTTGATAGCCTCGATCTTTACCAGGGGCAGGAACACCCTTTGCTGTTCTGTGTCTAACCTCATGCCGAGGTATTCCAACTGCTTTGTAGGCTGGAATGCTGATTTTCCCCGGTTTAGGACCCAGCCGAATTCTTCGAGGTACCGAACCGTGAGGTTTACTGCCTTTTGCAGACCCGGCCGTGAGTGATCTATGATTAAAGGGTCGTCCAAGTATGCTAGGACTGTGACCCCCTGGATCCTTAAATTGGCCAGAACTGGGGCTAGGATCTTCGTGAATACCCGGGGGGCCGTGGCCAGCCCGAAGGGGAGCGCCCTGAATTGGAAGTGTCGCTGCCCCACCGCGAAGCGTAAAAATCTTTGATGCAACTGAAAGATTGGTACATGAAGGTAAGCATCCTTTATGTCTATGGAGGCCAGAAAATCGTCCTTCTGAAGCGCGGCGGCTGCTGACCGGATGGATTCCATCCGGAAGGAACGAACCCTTAGGTAACCGTTTAACCTCTTTAGGTCCAAGATTGGCCTGACATCGCCGTTGGGCTTTGGTATGACAAAGAGATTGGAATAGAAACCTAGCCCTTGCTCTTGGGCTGGCACCTCTATTATTACGTCCTGGCAAAGCAGGTGATCCAAAGCTGCCAGCATTGAGGCCTTCCTTGCTGGATCCCTTGGTAGCCTTGATTCTTGAAAATGAGGCGGAGGATACCTTAGAAACTCCAGTCTGTAACCTGTGGTTACAGATGCCCGGACCCATTTGTCGGGGATCTTGGCTTCCCAAACTTCTGAGAAGAAACGAAGCCTTCCCCCCACCCGCGAGAGTGGGGGCGCCCCTTCATAAGGCAGACTTAGGGGCTGTCTTTGTCGGCTTGCGATACCATGGCCTCTTACCCCCAGGGGCCTGTCCCTGCGATCTACTGTTAACGTTGGATCGTGCAGGCGGCCGTTGATACTGCCTGGAATTTGAGGGCCCCGAGACAGGAAAGAGCTGCCTTTTAAATGTAGGACCCCGGAATGTCTTTTTGACCGGTAAAAGGGTACTCTTGCCATTTGAAATAGTCTGAATATATTTATCCAGATCCTCTCCGAAGAGTCGTCCTCCATGGAAGGGAAACCCTGCCAGAAGCTTTTTGCATGGGGGCTCCGCCGCCCAGTTCTTCAACCATAAGAGCCTTCTCATGTGCACCAAAAATAGTGATAAACGAGAGGCCTGCTGGATGGAATCTTTTATAGCATCTACAGCAAAACACAGAGCTCTGGGAATGTCAGAAAACTCTTCTGCTTGTTGGGTAGGCATGTCCTTTAACATTTCCTTTGTCTGGTCTTTTAACGCCTGACAAACACCAATCGCAGCCACAGCTGGCTGCACCACTGCTCCTGCCGTAGCAAAGGATGCTTTTAAAAGTGTCTCTAACCTTTTATCAACCGGATCTTTAAACATATGTATGTTTTCCACCGGGCAAGTTAGTGATTTATTCACACATGAGATGGCTGCATCCACTACTGGGAGCCTCCACCTCTTGGAGAATTTTTCCTCCATGGGGTAAATGACCGCAAATCTTTTCGGTGGCAGAAAAATCCTGTCCGGCCGTACCCAATCCCGAAAGATCAATTCCTCCAAAAGAGGATGGACCGGAAAAACTGCGTTGCTTAACGGAGCTTTCAAAGAGCCCAGAGAGGATACCGGAGGAACCTGAGGCTCTGGCAATGGTAAACTAAATGCCGAGCGGACCATGTCCGTCAAAGACTGTACCCACAGTCTGTCTGGGAGTCTGAAAATGGTTCCTCAGAGGCAGATCCCTCAATCCCTGAACCCTCTTGGTTCAGGTCTAGTTGATCCTCCTGTGATTCCAATTCCTCCGGAGAGAGAATCTCAGCATCTGAGGATACACCTCTTGGTGATGGGGATCTAACCCGTTTCTTACCAGGAATAGCTCTAGCGATCAATGCTGCTATTCTCTCTTCTAGCCCCCCTAGGGATACGGCTAGCATCTCCTCTGTGATAAACACAGGGCTGGGCTGATCTGGGCCAGCCTCCGCACCAGATCCCCCTAATGGCTCATCCAAGGCACCCTTTATGTTAATAAGTTGCGGGGAAAGTATCGGCATATCATCAGAATCAGAAGGGGAACCCCTTTGTTTTTTGGTCTTTTTTGTACCCTTTGACCCCGAACCTTTGGAAGCCATAATACAAAATCGAGGGACTCCGCCCACACAACAGACTGTAGTGGCCAGGAGTACAAAACCAGAGCTTAGGGGACAATAGATCACTAATGCCCAAAAACTGATGGGATCCCGTATGTTTTTCTCTTTTTTTTTTTTTTTAAATATATATTATATATATTTTCTTTTTTAAAACATACAGTGACCCCAAACTTAGTTTGCCAGCCTCCAACCTGCTGCAAAAAGGGGAATTTCTTGGCTTAACAAAAAAGGCATTGGAACAAAGTCCAGCATGTACTACCCCTCTTCCGCCACCGGGAGTCACTGTTCTGCCGCTCTGCGTCCTCTCCTTCTGAAAATCAGCCTCAGACTGAGAACTGACAATGCCTGCTGATCTATAACAGCACAAGGCGCGCCCCTGTATGACGCCGCAGGCACGCCCCCCCCCCGCCCTCCTGTCTGAACGGCGCGAAAAACCGTCTATAAGACGCGCGCGCGCGCGTATGCCGGAAACAGGAGGAACATGGAGGAGCCGCGCTGCTGGAGATCCAGGACTGCAGAAAACAGGCGGCAGATTCAAACCCCCGGCCAGGTAGGACTCTCCAAAAGGCCCCTAGGGATCCTTACTAGTCCTAGGAAGAAAGCAGCAGGTTAGCTAGCAACACATTCTTAGACAGGGGAACCTAGTGATGGGGGAGAAAAGGTGTCATCCTGTCTCTCTCAGACATAGTGAGCAAGGTTGCCCATGCAGAGCATACTTAGGCTATCCCCCCTTTTAGGTTACCCCGGAGAGCCTGCTGTCGAAACAAGTCCCGCAGGCTCCCCCTTACCTGCTCCATGCTGCAGGATGTTTGTCCAGCAAACTGATCCAATCTTCTCCCATCTCCGTGGGTAGCGTAGTAGACCTTCAGGCCCTGGGGTCCTATGAAGGTACCCACTGTCCTGGACCTATATAGCACCCTGGCAAACAGGAACTTATGGTTTTTACAAACTCCAAGTCCTGGGCCCAGGGTCCAGCCCTCCAAAGAGGAGCATTATAGGCAAAACCCCACGGTTTGGGGCCCGGGTACTGTCCACTTTGGCACTGAGGCTCCTTGGACAGATCCGGTTAGCCCGCCCTTAATCCCAAGGATGTGGAGCAAAGCTATTCCGTGACCAACACCTAAGACACTGGCGAAAAAACTGAGGGACTCCCTCTAGGGGAGGGGGTTATATAGGGAGGGGACTTCCTGTTTGAGATTGCCAGTGTCCACACCTGAAGGTACTCCATATAACCCACATAGTAATGAATATGCCGCTCTGTGTCCCGTGATGTACGAGAAAGAAAATGTAAACGCCTGAGAAGCGGGAGGGGGGTGGGAATAACAGGGGGGGTAGAGAGGGGGGGGTAGAGAGGGGGGGGGGAAAGAGGGGGGTAGGGGGGAAGAAATAAAAATAAATTTAAAAAATGGTGAAGCTAGGGATATCGAGACAGAGGGGAGCATTGAGAAATGTTTACTGTATATGAAAGGTTTAAAAATTGTTATGTGACCCCTCTCAATATGTAACTTGCATCACGTTACCCCTCCCCCATGATGGGATACGAGAGGAGGGAAAAGGAAAAAAAAAAAAAAAAAAAGAAGAAAAGAAAACGATAAATAAAACACAAATGATGCGATACCGAAGAGTAAATGTGAAGAGAAGAAGGGCGGACAAAAATGAACTCTTTATAAACTACTTAACCTCTCGGTCAAGACTGATGTGTAAAAAAAAAAAAAAGGAGGAGGCTGAGTGGGGCTGCTGCATGCAGAAGGATGTTTTATCTGAATGCATAAGATGCATTAAAATAAAAACAACCTTCTGCATTTACAATCCCTTTAACCGCTTGCCGACCAGCCGCCACAGTTATACGGCGGCAGGTCGGCTCCCCTGGGCGAGAGCCCGTAGCTCTACATCAGGACTTCTGCGGCCACTAGGGGGCGCGTGCGCGCCGGAGGCCCGCGCCCCCCAGTCCTGTGCGCGTGCCCGGCGGGCATGATCGCCGCCGGGCACACGCGATCACTCGTTACAGAGCAGGGATCGGGAGCTATGTGTCTAAACACACAGCTCTCGGTCCAGTCAGCGGGGGGGAACACAATGTATGAACAGAAGATCAGTGATTTCCCCTAGTGAGTCCACCCCCCCCCCCATACAGTTAGAACACACCCAGGAACACACTTAACCCCTTCCCCGCCCCCTAGTGTTAACCCCTTCACTGCCAATGGCATTTTTATAGTAATCAATCCAATGCATTTTTATAGCATTGATCGCTAAAAAAATGCCAATGGTCCCAAAAATGTGTCAAAAGTGTCCGACGTTTCCGCCATAAGGTCGCAGTACTGAAAAAAATGCTGATCGCCGCCATTACTAGTAAAAAAAAAAAATTCCATAAAACTACCCCCTATTTTGTAAACGCTATAACTTTTGCGCAAACCAATCAATGTTGAGACCACAATTTATATTAGGGGCCAATGTTCTCAGTGATTCTGTTTGTTTTTTTCTTTTTAGAACAGAGAACCCAGCTGGAAATCCCTAGCAGTGTGGAACCATGATAAAGATAACAATGAAATTAAATGTAATGTTTCACTTGGTAGCCTCCAACCCATCAGAGCCTAGTAAGGCAACTATGGAATGTGGTCTGTTTGCAAAAGGAATGCGAGAGCCAGAGACTCTGTATTATATAGGACTTCAATAAAACATTTATTTCTTCACTCTTCTGGAAAAAAAAGGGATTTTTAAATACAGCTTACCTGTAAAATCCTTTTCTTGGAGTACATCACGGGACACAGAGCGGCATATTCATTACTATATGGGTTATATGGAGTACCTTCAGGTGTGGACACTGGCAATCTCAAACAGGAAGTCCCCTCCCTATATAACCCCCTCCCCTAGAGGGAGTCCCTCAGTTTTGTAGCAAGCAGTATGCCTCCCAAAATGGTCACCCAAAAGAGGGGTGGGAGCTCTGTGTCCCGTGATGTACTCCAAGAAAAGGATTTTACAGGTAAGCTGTATTTAAAAATCCCTTTTTCTTTCTCGTACATCACGGGACACAGAGCGGCATATTCATTACTATATGGGATGTCCGAAAGCAATGCTTTAATGAGGGGAGGGAGACATCTTCCAAAGAAGGATTTAATTTTAGAGGTATACTCAGATACTAGTAAATCCAACTTAAACGAGAAATGTAAATCTCAAATCAAGGGAGCCCCCTCAGATCCTGAGGAGCTTGAATCGCGGCCTGTAGTACTGACTGCCCAAAGGCTGTATCCGCATTCCTTCTTACGTCCAATTGATAAAATTTTGTAAACGTGTGGACTGATGACTACGTTGCTGCCTTGCATATCCGAGCCATAGAGATCTGATGATGTGCTGCCCAGGAGGTGCCCATGGCCCTGGTAGACTGGGCCTTTACCGACAAAGGAGGAGGCACCTCTTCAAACCGCAGGCCCGAACAATTAATTGTTTAATCCATCTTGCGATGGTGGATCAAGCGGCTGCCTGACCCATCTTGGGCCCTTCCGGTAAAACGAACACCACATCTGTTTTCCGAACCTTCTCTGTAGCTTTAAGATAGGCCCTTACGGCCCTGACAATATCCAACGTATGCAGCAACCCCTCCTTTCTAGAGGTGGGTTTTGGAAGAAGGATGGAAGTACCACATCCTGGTTCAGGTGGAAACTGGATATAACCTTTGGTAGAAAGGAAGGATGAGGATGGAACCCCGCCCTATCCTTATGCAAAATGAGATATGGCTCCTTGCAAGATAAGGCTGCCAATTCCGATACTCTCCTGGCCGAAACTATGGTGATCAGAAATACCGACTTTCTAGTCAGTAAAATCAAGGTACCTCAGCCAACGGCTCAAGGGGTTGTTTCTGTAGGGATGACAGAACAAGATTTAAAGTCCCATGGACAAAGTGGTGACTTGACAGGAGGATTAATACGCAAGACCCCCTGTAAGAAGGTCTTTACCAGCGAGTGGGTGGCCAGCGGCCTCTGAAACCACACTGACAGAGCTGAGATCTGTCCCTTGATTGTGCTTAGTGCCAGGCCTTTATCCACTCCTAGCTGGAGAAAACTTAACACCCTGTCAATAGTATATTTACGGGAATTCCATCTTTTGGATTCACACCAGCCTACGTAGTTCCTCCACACCCTGTAATAAATCACCCTGGAGGCCGGCTTTCTAGCCCTAATCAGGGTAGGAATTACCTGCCTAGACAGACCTCTACCCCTGAGAATCAGGGATTCAGCCTCCAGGCCGTCAAATTTAGACGCTGTAATGTAGGGTGGAGGATCGGGCCTTGTGAGAGTAGGTCTGGTTGTAGAGGAAGAGTCCAAGGGTCTCCCACTGCCATCTTCAGGACTAGTGAGTACCAAGTCCTCCGGGGCCCAGCCGGAGCTACTAGAATGACTGGCTTGTGCTCCACTCTGATCCTGCGCAACAGGCGAGGGAGTAACTGTAGCGGAGGGAATGCATATAGAAGTTTGAATTGATGCCAAGGGCAAACCAACGCATCGGTTCCGCAGGCCATAGGATCCCTCGCTCGAGACACGAACCTGTCTAGTTTCTTGTTGAACCTGGATGCCATTATATCTACGTCCGGCATTCCCCACCTCTGGCAGATTGTCTGAAAGACCTGGGGATGCCGAGACCACTCCCCTGGCAACCGACTCTGGCGACTTTAAGAAGTATGCCTGCAGGTTGTCCACTCCGGGAATGAATATCGCCGAAATGCAGGGTACATGAACGTCTGCCCACTGAAAAATCAAGCTCTTGAGCGGCCTGACTCCTGGTTCCCCCTTTGGTGGTTTATGTATGCCACCGCCGTGGCATTGTCTGACTGGATTCTCACCGGGAACCCCTTTAATCTGGAGGTCCATGCCAGAAGGGCTAGGCGAGCAGCTCTGATCCCCAAGATATTGATGGGGAGCTGCCTCTCTGCTTTCCCCCAAGTTCCCTGGCGAGAGAACCCCTCGAAGACCGCCCCCCAGCCTGCCAGGCTGGCGTCTGTGGTAACTACCTTCCAGACAACAGGGCTGAAGGATTTTCCCTTTAGAAGATTCTGGGGGTTCAACCACCAGGCCAGGCTTTGTCGGACCCTTGATGATAGCGTCAAAGGGGACTCTAAGGCATGTGCCCTCTTGCCCCAGGCTGCTAGAATGGCTGCCTGTAGGACGCGAGTGTGGATCTGAGCGTATGGTACTGCCTCGACCGTGGCCACTAGCTTGCCTAGTACTCGCATACACAGGCGAATAGTTGGTTTTTTCTTGTTTAGAACCAACTGAACCAACCCCTTGATAGCCTCGATCTTTACAAGGGGCAGGAACACCCTTTGCTGTTCTGTGTCTAACCTCATGCCGAGGTATTCCAACTGCTTTGTAGGCTGGAACGCTGACTTTCCCCGGTTTAGGACCCAGCCGAATCCTTCGAGGTACCGAACCGTGAGGTTTACTGCCTGTTGCAGACCCGGCCGTGAGTGATCTATGATTAAAAGTTCGTCCAAGTATGCTAGGACTGTGACCCCTTGGATCCTTAAATTGGCCAGAACTGGGGCTAGGATCTTCGTGAATACCCGGGGGGCCGTGGCCAGCCCGAAGGGGAGCGCCCTGAATTGGAAGTGTCGCTGCCCCACCGCGAAGCGTAAAAATCTTTGATGCGACTGAAAGATTGGTACATGAAGGTAAGCATCCTTTATGTCTATGGAGGCCAGAAAATCATCCCTCTGAAGCGCGGCGGCTGCTGACCGGATGGATTCCATCCGGAAGGAACGAACCCTTAGGTAACCGTTTAACCTCTTTAGGTCCAAGATTGGCCTGACATCGCCGTTGGGCTTTGGTATGACAAAGAGATTGGAATAGAAACCTAGCCCTTGCTCCTGGGCTGGCACCTCTATTATTACGTCCTGGCAAAGCAGGTGATCCAAAGCTGCCAGAAATGAGGCCTTCCTTGCTGGATCCTTTGGTAGCCTTGATTCTTGAAAATGAGGCGGAGGACACCTTAGAAACTGCAGTCTGTAGCCTGTGGTTACAGATGCCCGGACCCATTTGTCGGGGATCTTGGCTTCCCAAACTTCTGAGAAGAAACAAAGCCTTCCCCCCACCCGCGAGAGTGGGGGCGCCCCTTCATAAGGCAGACTTAGGGGCTGTCTTTGTCGGCTTGCGATACCATGGCCTCTTACCCCCAGGGGCCTGTCCCTGCGATCTACTGTTAACGTTGGATCGTGCAGGCGGCCGTCGATACTGCCTGGAATTTGAGGGCCCTGAGACAGGAAAGAGCTGCCTTTTAAATGTAGGACCCCGGAATGTCTTTTTGACCGGTAAAAGGGTACTCTTGCCACTTGAAATAGTCTGAATATATTTATCCAGATTCTCTCCGAAGAGTCGTCCTCCATGGAAGGGAAACCCTGCCAGAAGCTTTTTTGCATGGGGGCTCCGCCGCCCAGTTCTTCAACCATAAGAGCCTTCTCATGTGCACCAAAAATAGTGATAAACGAGAGGCCTGCTGGATGGAATCTTTTATAGCATCTACAGCAAAACACAGAGCTCTGGGAATGTCAGAAAACTCTTCTGCTTGTTGGGTAGGCATGTCCTTTAACATTTCTTTTGTCTGGTCTTTTAACGCCTGACAAACACCAATCGCAGCCACAGCTGGCTGTACCACTGCTCCTGCCGTAGCAAAGGATGCTTTTAAAAGTGTCTCTACCCTTTTATCAACCGGATCTTTAAACATATGTATGTTTTCCACCGGGCAAGTTAGTGATTTATACACACATGAGATGGTTGCATCCACTACTGGGAGCCTCCACCTCTTGGAGAATCTTTCCTCCATGGGGTAAATGACCGCAAATCTTTTCGGTGGCAGAAAAATCCTGTCCGGCCGTACCCAATCCCGAAAGATCAATTCCTCCAAAAGAGGATGGACCGGAAACACTGCGTTGCTTAACGGAGCTTTCAAAGAGCCCAGAGAGGATACCGGAGGAACCTGAGGCTCTGGCAATGTAAACTAAATGCCGAGCGGACCATGTCCGTCAAAGACTGTACCCACAGTCTTTCTGTCTGGGAGTCTGAAAATGGTTCCTCAGAGGCAGATCCCTCAATCCCTGAACCCTCTTGGTTCAGGTCTAGTTGATCCTCCTGTGATTCCAATTCCTCCGGAGAGAGAATCTCAGCATCTGAGGATACACCTCTTGGTGATGGGGATCTAACCCGTTTCTTACCAGGAATAGCTCTAGCGATCAATGCTGCTATTCTCTCTTCTAGCCCCCCTAGGGATACGGCTAGCATCTCCTCTGTGATAAACACAGGGCTGGGCTGATCTGGGCCAGCCTCCGCACCAGATCCCCCTAATGGCTCATCCAAGGCGCCCTTTATGTTAATAAGTTGCGGGGAAAGTATCGGCATATCATCAGAATCAGAAGGGGAACCCCTTTGTTTTTTTGGTCTTTTTTGTACCCTTTGACCCCGAACCTTTGGAAGCCATAATACAAAATCGAGGGACTCCGCCCACACAACAGACTGTAGTGGCCAGGAGTACAAAACCAGAGCTTAGGGGACAATAGATCACTAATGCCCAAAAACTGATGGGATCCCGTATGTTTTTCTCTTTTTTTTTTTTTTAAATATATATTATATATATTTTCTTTTTTAAAACATACAGTGACCCCAAACTTAGTTTGCCAGCCTCCAACCTGCTGCAAAAAGGGGAATTTCTTGGCTTAACAAAAAAGGCATTGGAACAAAGTCCAGCATGTACTACCCCTCTTCCGCCACCGGGAGTCACTGTTCTGCCGCTCTGCGTCCTCTCCTTCTGAAATCAGCCTCAGACTGAGCACTGACAATGCCTGCTGATCTATAACAGCACAAGGCGCGCCCCTGTATGACGCCGCAGGCACGCCCCCCCCCCCCGCCCTCCTGTCTGAACGGCGCGAAAAACGTCTATAAGACGTGCGCGCGCACGCGCGTATGCCGGAACAGGAGGAACATGGAGGAGCCGCGCTGCTGGAGACCCAGGACTGCAGAAACAGGCGGCAGATTCAAACCCCCGGCCAGGTAGGACTCTCCAAAAGGCCCCTAGGGATCCTTACTAGTCCTAGGAAGAAAGCAGCAGGTTAGCTAGCAACACATTCTTAGACAGGGGAACCTAGTGATGGGGGAAAAAAGGTGTCACCCTGTCTCTCTCAGACATAGTGAGCAAGGTTGCCCATGCAGAGCATACTTAGGCTATCCCCCCTTTTAGGTTACCCCGGAGAGCCTGCTGTCGAACCAAGTCCCGCAGGCTCCCCCTTACCTGCTCCATGCTGCAGGATGTTTGTCCAGCAAACTGATCCAATCTTCTCCCATCTCCGTGGGTAGCGTAGTAGACCTTCAGGCCCTGGGGTCCTATGAAGGTACCCACTGTCCTGGACCTATATAGCACCCTGGCAAACAGGAACTTATGGTTTTTACAAACTCCAAGTCCTGGGCCCAGGGTCCAGCCCTCCAAAGAGGAGCATTATAGGCAAAACCCCACGGTTTGGGGCCCGGGTACTGTCCACTTTGGCACTGAGGCTCCTTGGACAGATCCGGTTAGCCCGCCCTTAATCCCAAGGATGTGGAGCAAAGCTATTCCGTGACCAACACCTAAGACACTGGCGAAAAAACTGAGGGACTCCCTCTAGGGGAGGGGGTTATATAGGGAGGGGACTTCCTGTTTGAGATTGCCAGTGTCCACACCTGAAGGTACTCCATATAACCCATATAGTAATGAATATGCCGCTCTGTGTCCCGTGATGTACGAGAAAGAAATGTATTTTAGCAAGTGCAGATGTTTAATATTTTGAACAAGATACTATGATTAAAACATTGAAAGATAAAAAATATAAAAGCCCCAGTCACCAAAAAAGTAAAAATCAAAAGGGAACCTAATAACCCACACCAAACAAAATTATGAACGGCCTGAACAAATCAAAGCATTACTGGGAGGGAGAGCCATTAAATTTAGTAGGCAGAAACAGCTTGTTCACCTTGTCACATTGTTTCAGAAGCTGACATAGGCAGGTCTATCAATCACTTCTCATTTACATTTCCCCAGTGCTTCTGTCCTCATAGCTCAATCTACTAAAACAGTACTTGACCTATTTGTTCCAACCGTTTTTCCCTGATGCTTTTTGCTGTAAAAGCTCACCTGGGACACTGCATTCTATTTAATGCAATATCTAATCGACAAAGTTAACACTTCTTACAAGACTATTATAGAGTGCTGTGCTTAATCACAGTAAAGACACCTCATTACCACCACAGTGAAACATACAGAAGAGGAGTGTCTCGATCACAGGCTTTTAATTGACTGAACAAAGTCTCAGCGGCAAAACAGTGTTTTACTTCAAGGATGTCCTTGACGTTAGAGGTCAACACCACATAAGTTTAGTCAACAACCAGGATACCATAAAAAATTATTTCTTTCAAATGTCAAAAAGGTTTTACAATGTAAAAGTGGAAGTTTTAAGTTGATGGCCAATCAAGTTTTGCAGATCTTGAGTACTGCATGGTTTTTCACACATACTATAAAGCTTTTTATTTACAAGGCTGTGTATATGTTTAAGCTCTCTTTCTTTGTAGTGTTGAGGTTAATTTACCAATCGGCTGACCAACTAATCGATTATGAAAAATTTTGATAACCGATTATGTTGATTAGTTGTTTCAGCCCTACAATGTTGCACCAGATTGTGTGCACCAGTTTTAATAAATCCCCACCATTTTGTCTTTGGCAGAGGTTACCTGCTTGCTGGCAATCCAGGGAGGCACAGGAATCTGAGGCACACACCTCTTTTTTTTTATTCTCTTCATCTCTTGCCCAAGGCCCCCTTGCACATGGGTGATGTGTTTGTCTGGTTTTCATCCATCCGTTGATGGACGAAAAATGGACAGCAATGCATTTCTATGGGCAAACAGATAATCACTCTTTTACACCAGCATCTGCTCAGGTCCATTATTTTAAATTGGAAAAGGTCTCTGTCCTGTTCTGTTTAAACTGAGGTAAACATCCATTTTTGCAGTGAATGTTGCAGGGCACCCAAGAAAAGGAGGATCAAGGCGGCTTTGTGCAAAACCATTGCATCTGAACCCAGAGAAGCTGAAGGCTAATAGACTGAAATATAAGGCATTATATTTAAAAATGCTACTTCTTCAATATAAAAAAATGTATATCCCAACGGTGTATATTATTATACACAGTGGGTATAGAAAATAATCACCTCCCTTTGAAACAATCAAAATTTTGTTGCTTTGCAGTCTGAAAGGAAGACAGACAGTTTTTGTTTTATTCAGCTGTATTTATGCAGTGCAACTTATAACATCCAAGTGAAAGATGTAACACCAACATGGCAAAAAATAAAAAATTACTGCGTTGGAAAAAGGATCACCTCCCTTATGTCAGTATTTTGTTGGACCACCTTTTGCTTTAATTTCAGCCTTTAGTGTATTGGGATAGGTCTATTCTAACTTTGCACATCTAGGACAATGTAATATTTGCTCACTCTTTGCTGAACTGCAAGTTCAGTTAAATTTAATGGTGACCATTTGTGAACTGCAGACTTCAAGTCATTCCACAGATTATCAATGGGGTTTAAAGCTGGGCTCAGACTAAGCCATGAAAAAACCTTCACCCACTGTGTGGTATTTTTTTCTGTGTGCATTGGGTCAGTGTCATGTTGAAAAATAATCATTCTTCCCATTGACAAATTTCTTGCAGAGGGCAGCAGATTTTCTTCAAGAATTTGATGGCATTTTGCCCTATCCATTTTTCTTCTATCCAGACCAGTGCTCCAGTCTCTGCTGCAGAGAAACACCCCCATAACTGGATATTACCATCTCCATGCTTTACTGTAGGAATGGTGTTATTGGGATGGTGAGCTGTATTGGATTTCCACCAGAAATATCGTTTTGTGTTCAATTTTAGTCCTACATTAGGTCTTATACATTTTTTTTCTCCTTCTTTCATTATTCACCACTGCATACAGATATTCACATGGATTATTATTTATTTTTGAGAATTTTATTGAATTTTGTTTTATAAAACAGTACAATACAAAAAAAAGACACAAATACCAAGCCCCAAGATAATACCACCTCCCCGAACCCCCCCCCCCCCCCCCTCTGTGGGATCGTAGACTGCCACCTCTCAACATTCCAAACAGAAAAGAAAACTGAGCATACAGTACAAAGATATTCAGGACAGTAATATAGAAAACAACTTGGATCCTGCATAGGCTAGCCTCCGCACCAGGAGAACTGGTACCATTATCAGAGGTCTTTAGCGTCGACCATGAAAATAAAAAAATAAAAAAGACCGTAGCCTGTGGGCCAATTACCCGCTTAAGGCTGGGTTCACATATACGCAGGGCCGGTACCTGTGCAAAGTCTGGTGCAGTTTCCATTTAGTGGTTCAGGTGCCATTTAGGTACGAATTGTGTTCCCCCCACCTTGTGTCTGCTTGCCCCATGTTGGCATTGTGTCCACCGTAGCATTTGCAGTGGCAGAGCAGTGTAGGAATGGCTGTAAGAGGGACTACTTTGAAACAGTTGGCCAGCTTAAACACGTATTGCAATATGTGTGAACTAGAAATCCCTGTTTTTGTTTTTCATTGCATAATTTGCTGGAAAAGGTGTATAGCGGCGTGCAGAGGGTTCATCCAGAATTTGTAGTGCTAACATGTGGCCACAACCCTTTAGCACCTGATAGTTTAAATACAAACTATTGGGATTTGAGCACAGATATATCTCGTTACTTTAGGTACAAATTTGACACCTTAATCACACCTGAACAGTACTGAAAAACGCACAGGACCATTTTTTTTAAATCGCAAGCAATCAGCCCACATATACAGTTAGGTCCATACATATTTGGACACAGGCACAATTATCATACATTTGGCTCTGTATGCAACCAGAATAAAATGAACAATGAGACAACCCAAATGAATTTGAAATGCAGTTTTTTAGCTTTAACCAGTTAGCAAACCACCTGCCGAAAAATAACGGCGGCAAGGTGGTTGCTTAACTGTGGGATCACGATATATAACGTGATTTCAGAGTCGTGCTCCCGCGCGCCCCCTGGGGCGCGCACACGGGAATGTCCGGCGGGTCACGGATCACGGTAAATCGCCGCTGATAGCGGCGGTTTACCACGTGATCGCGCCGTCCAATGACGGCGCGATCACATGTAAACAGACCGGCGTCATTTGATGACGCCGGTTCCTCCCTCCTCTCTCTGTACTGATCGGTACAGTGTGAGAGGGGAAGCGCGGATGGCGGCAGCGCTGTGGATGGATCTGTGACTATTGCAGTCACAGATCCATCCATCCCTGCAACCCCTGGCGCAATACTCTGCAGTACCCCCGGCGCAATACTCTGCAGTACCCCCGGCGCAATACTCTGCAGTACCCCCGGCGCAATACTCTGCAGTACCCCCGGCGCAATACTCTCGGCGCAATACTCCCTGCGCAATACTCCCTGCGCAATACTCCCTGCGGTTGTTGTTTTTTTCAGGCTTCCCAGCCTAGAGGTGAGATGTGGGGTCTTATTGACCCCATATCTCACTGTAAAGAGGACCTGTCATGCCATATTCCTATTACAAGGGATGTTTACATTCCTTGTAATAGAAATAAAAGTAATCAAAACATTTATTTTTGGGGAAAAACTGGTCAAACTAAAATAAATAAAGTAAAATGAACAATAAAAAAAAAAAAAAAAAAAATTAAAGCGCCCCTGTTCCCGCGTGCTCGTGTACAGAAGCGAACGTGCACGTAAGTCCCGCCCACATATGAAAACGGTGTTCAAACCACACATGAGGTATCGCTGCGAACGTTAGAGCGAGAGCAATCATTTTGGCCCTAGACCTCCTCTCCAACTAAAATGATGTAACCAGTAAAAATATTTAAAGCGTCACCTATGCAGATTTTTAAGTCGCGAAGTTTGGCGCCATTCCACGAGCATGTGCAATATTGAAGGGTGACATGTTGGGTATCTATTTACTCGGCGTAACTTCATCTTTCATATTATGCAAAAACATTGGGCTAAATTTAATGTTTTGTTTTTTTAAAAGCACAAAACTGTTTTATTTCCAAAAAAAATGTGTTCGAAATATTGCTGTGCAAATACCATGCGCGATAAAAAGTTGCAACAACCGCCATTGTATTCTCTAGGGTCTTTGATAAAAAAGCATATATAATGTTTTGGGGTTCTATGTAATTTTCTAGCAAATAAATGATAATTTTTACATGTAGGAGAGAAATGTCAGAATTGGTCTGGGTGCTCCAGAACGCCTGATGGCGTTCCCTGCATGTTGGGCCTCTGTGTGTAGCCACGCTGTGTAAAAGTCTCACACATGTGGTATCGCCATACTCGGGAGGAATAGCAGAATGTGTTTTGGGGTGTAATTTGTGGTATGCATATGCTGTGTTTGAGAAATAACCTGCTAATATGAACATTTTGTGGAAAGAAAAAAAAACAAAAAAAACTTGATTTTACAAAGAATTGTGGGAAAAAATGACAACTTCAAAAAACTCACAATGCCTCTTTCTAAATACCTTGGAATGTCTTCTTTCCAAAAAGGGGTCATTTGGGGGGTATTTGTACTTTTCTGGCATGTTAGGGTCTCAAGAAATGAGAGAGGCTGTCAGTACATCAGATGTGATCAAATTGATCAATTTTCAGTAATTGGTACCATAGCTTTTAGACCCTATAACTTTCACCCAGACTAAATAATATCAATTTTTTTTGTTTTGTTACCAAAGATATGTAGCAGTATACATTGTAGGCCAAGTTTATGAAGAAAAATTACTTTTTTGCAAAATGTTATAATAGAAATGAAGAAAAATTCATTTTTTTACAAAATTTTCATTCTTTTTTCATTTATAGCGTAAAAAATAAAAACCGCAGAGGTGATCAAATACCACCAAAAGAAAGCTCTATTTGTGGGAAAAAAAGGACAAAAATTTCATTTGGTTACAGTGTTGTATGACTGAGTTATTGTCATTCAAAATGTGAGAGCACCGAAAGCTGAAAATTGGTCTGGTTATTAAGTGGGTTTAAGTGCCCAGTAGTCAAGTGGTTAATTCAAGGAGTTGAACATAAATATCAAGTACAAACTTTAGTAAGTGCAACCATCTTTATACACACTTTAGTAAGTGCAACCATCTTTATACACAGATCGCCCTTTTCAGGGGTTTCAATTTAATTGGACAAATTAATAAAATCCTAAATAAAACGTTAATGTTTAATATTTTGTTGAGAATCCTTTACTGGCAATGACTGCCTGAAGACTTGAACCGATGGACTCTACCAAAGACTGGGTTTCCTACTTTCTGATGCTTTGCCAGGCTCTAACTGCAGCTGTCTTCAGTTGTTCTTTGTGGGTCTTTCTGCCTTTAGTTTTGCATTTTGCAAGTGAAATGCATGGTGAATTGGGTTGAGATCAGGGGATTGACTCAGTCCTTGCATAATATTCCACCTATTTTCCTTCAAAAGCTCCTGGGTTGCTTTTGGCAGTGTGTTTTGGATCATTGTCCAACCGTACTGCAAAGCACTGTCCAATCAACTTTGGCTGAATCTGGGCTGACAATATTTCTCGAAACACTGCAGAATTCATCCGGCTGCTCCTGTTTTCCATCACATCATCAATAAACACCAATGACCCAGTGCCACTGGAAGCCATGCATGCCCATGCCATCACACTGCCTCCATCATATTTTACAGATTATGTTGTGTGCTTAGGATCATGAGCCGTTCCAAGTCCAAGTCCACACTTTTTTCTTCTCATCATTCTGGTACAGATTAATCTTAGTTTCATCCATCCAAAGAATGCTTTTCCAGAACTGGTCTTGCTTTTTTAGATGTTTTTTGGCAAAGTCTAATCTGGCTTTTCTATTCTTCAGGCTTCTGAATGGTTTGCACCTTGTAGTGAACCCTCTCTGTCTTTGCTCTTGTGAAGTATTTTCTTGATGTTGTGAATGGGATTTTTTACCATAGAGAGGATCCTGTGATCATCCACCACTGTTGTCTTCCGTGGATGTCCAGGCCTTTTTATGTTGCCAAGCTCATCATTGCGTTCTTCTTTACTCAGAATGTACTCAACGGTTGATTTGACAACTCCTAATGTTGCTGCTATTTCTCTGATGGATTTGTTTTGTTTGGGAAGCCTTACAATGGCCCGTTTCTCTTGCATGGACAGCTTATTTGAATGAATAACGTAGGTTTACAGAACAGACCTTTTACCTGCTTAATTGATGAAGAAGATGTGAACTGGCTCGGGTGAAAACTGGTCTGGTTCACTTTATGCAAAGCAGATGCAGTTCAAAACGCATCTGATTTGCATATATGTGAACTAAGCTTAAAGGACAGCCAACTTTACTCTTACCGCACCCATTCATCTCCAATAAAGAGGTCCAGTTGGCCATAGTAAACATTCCGGCGCAGGGTGTCGAGCTAGAGTATTTGTTGTTAATTTTCTCAAACAGGGTGAATAACCACTTTAAGAACATTTTTATCTTAACAAATATACTATATCTGAACAACCATCTACTTTTTGGTGTGCTATGTCTTTTACCCACAAGTTAAATATCCAGAGGACCTTGGAAAAAGGTATCCGCTGTTCACCATAAAGCCGCCTCAATGCAAATTTATCCTATTAAACCTGGTCCCTTAGGCTGGAGTCCAGTACTGCCTCGGTCTATGGCCTTGTTCACACTTGCTCAAAATACTGATGCCTGACACCTACAGTGTTCATGCGAGTTTAAAACTCTATATTCTTACTATGTTTGTGAAAAAAAATGGGTTAATTGGCTTTAGAACAAACTGACCCCAGAATGTACTTTTTTTTTCATATCAGTGTAGTAGACTGCAAGCTACTGAAGATTAAGTACTCATTCACACCATGTGCAGAGATGTTAGTTTTTCTGCATGCTCTTTCGAAGGGCACAAAAAAAAAAAAAAAAAAAAAAAAGACAATTGTTCTCTATGTGCCTTGTTGATACCACAATATTGGTATCATGTGCAGATTTTTTTCTGCATGGGAATCTGCAATCTATTCAAAACTGACTGAAACGTTCATGAAAACTGATGTAAACTTGTGTCTCTGCAAGAACTACAGAATTCATCAAATTGTATAGTTTGAAGCAAAGAGGCTAAAAATGGTTCTAAAGCCTATTGCTCCCACAGGCTTTGCTGAGGCACGGGGAGCGGAAGCTCTTGCTGCTGTGAGTCAAATCCTGCGATTAAAGAACCAGGGGAAGGGGGAGCCACACTGTCTATGAAAGGCGGCAGTACAGCTGGGGATGGAGCCCGCAAGTGTGCCACCATAGGAAGCATAGGAGCCAGGAGTGCTGGCAGGGGGCCCTAGAAGAAGAGTATCGAGGCGGCTTTGTGCAATTCTATTGCACAGAACAGTCTCTGCGGTTTACATGTGAAAAAGTGTCCCTAGCCAAAACTATTTTTCTTTTCTAGTTTTGGATGAAGTGGGGAGGATAAGAGGAACTATTTGGTTTTGATTTCCATCTGTTGTTCCATTAGAGAAATTCCCCCTTAATTACTGACAAAGTGACCAGTTTCAGTAACAAGAAGAAAGAGAAAATTTCTAAAAGTAATTAAAAAAAACAGAAAAACAAAAAATGTTTTTAGTAGAATAGAGAAGAATAAAACTATCAGCCTTTCTTGTGCTCCATGCCACTGTTGTAGATTTTCCACACACTTCCTGTCTGGTGAAACCATGCCAGTAAGTATGTGGAATCTGTAACCAAGCAGTGAAAAGTAAAAGAAAAAAAAAGTTATCCAGACAAACAATTTTACCACACAAGTACCTTTTTTTTTTTTAGAATTACAAATTTTGCTTAAAATTTAAACTTACTCAGGCAAGATCTTTTCCCTCCTGCACTAGCTCCTCCAGAGCATAGATTTTCTCCACGGTGGACAAGTTCCAGTTCTAGATTTGTTCTATTGATACAAGAGAAACAGCTGTAAACATCTCTATGATCAGCAATATTAACTGTCAAGTATTCTTAACTTCAGTCACAAATAACAAGTTGATCGAAGGCCCGTACACAGGATACGAAAATCGGACGTAAAATTTTGTCCGAACAATCTGCCGATTTTCGGATCGTTGGTACAGTGCTTTCGACAGCCGATTCCGTTTTTTCGTCCGACAAAAGCTAGATGTGCAAATTTTTGTCGTACGTGAACTCAACGTCTGAGTTCCGTATAAAAAATAATCTTAACAAGACTGCGCATGCTCAGAAACAAAAGAATACATACAAAACTATTTAATTACGTCACTTCTGAAGTTGTATTCTGTTGTACAAGAATTTTTGTATGGTGAGTAACCTCTTCACTTTCGACACAAGACTAGCACGCAACAAAAAACGGAAGTTATTCTAGTTAGCTAGCCAGTGCAGGTTTAAAAGGTAAGCAAGACACCACTTTCCAAATAAATCTTAAAGGGGTTGTAAAGTCAAAAGGTTTTTGTATTTTAATGCATTCTATGCATTAGGGTAAAAAAATCCTGTGTGTTGCAGCCGTCAAAGCCCCCCCTAATAGTTACCGGAGTCCCCTCTCTGTCCAGCCATGTCTACGAGTCCCTCAGCTATCCAGGACTCTTCCTCTTGATCGGTTGAGAAACAGCAGCGGCGCCATTGGCTCCCGTTGTCGTCAGTCAGTTAAGCCTATCAGGAGAGAGAGAGGGGGGCTCGGCCAAATGGCAGTCCATGTCTGATTGGACATGTGGAGCAGCAGCTCAGCTGTTGGCCCCATACATAGCAAGCTGCTTTCTGTGGGGGCGCGCAACAGGAGGGAGGAGCCAGGAGCAGCCAAAAGGGACCAGAGAAGAGGAGGATCTGGGCTGCCCTGTGCAATACCACTACACAGAGCAGGCAAGTATAACACGTTTGTTATTTTATACAAGAAAAAAAAAAGACTTTAAAATCACTTTAAGGCCCACAGTTTGCAAAGCCAGTATGGCAATTAGCAAAATTTGTATTTCCTCCTGCAAAAATATCCCATGTTTCAGGAACATTTCCTTGGTAAATAAAAATATATGAAATTGGCTGCAATAGTATAATGTGCGTGTGATTTAGGTATACCAGCAGATTCCAATGACGTCATTTAACTCTTTGCGCTTCTTAAATAAGATTTCATGAATACAAAATTAATGCAGGCAATGGTCCTGAAATCTTGTGTCAGCAACAATTTTTCAGGCTCTTTTGAGGTATTTTTCCATTGCTCACAGAAGACAGCCTCTATGTATTACCATCACTAAGTTTGTGCTGCTAATGCCACCCATTTCCAAGGGAATGTTTTAATCCTCTCTGCTCCAAGGAAAAAAGGCAATTTAAAGATGATAATACTCTTGCTCAGGGTTGCATCTGGTTTCTGCTGATAAGGGCATCCGCTGGGAATTTACCGCTCCTCAGGCGATTCGCACGGCTTGCAAAATGTCTACAGTTGGCGCCATGAAAACATGGGCAGAAATTTTAGGAGCAAAATGCTGTTTTTTGGTTCTGTTGCATTTCGTTTTTTTTCAGGAATGTAGAGTAACAGTGTTATAAATGCAGAAGTCATTATTATGATCTTTTCCAAAACGCTTACCATCGATCTGCTAGGAAAGTAAAGATCTGACCAGCCATTTTCATGAATAAAGACTAGAACTGTGCATTGTTTTTATAACATCACTGTTTCACTTGACACTTGGTTAAAGTTACTGCTTATAGCTAAATAATAATTACAAATTTGGAAGGATTTTTACCGGACTTGCATGATAAACTATTTATTTTCAAAGTTCTAACACTACCACTTCATTATCTGTGTAAATCAGGCTGTGCATGATCTGCAAGTAGCACTGGAAAATTCTTAAAATGGAACTCCAGGATAAAAAAAAAAATACCTTTTTGTTGGACATTTGCTGGGTCTAGCAAAGTTACCTCTAACTCTTAGGCCGCGTACACACGATCGAACATGTCCGCTGAAACTGGTCCACAGACCAGTTTCAGCGGACATGTTTGATCGTGTGTACGGCCTATCGGACCGTTTTCCAGCGGACAAAAGTTTCCAAACATGCTTAGAAACCTGTCCGCTGGAAACCTGTCCATCGGACATGTTCGATGGTTAATACACTAAATCATCCGACCAAAATCCCGCGCATGCTCAGAATCAAGTCGATGCATGCTTGGAAGCATTGAACTTTGTTTTTTCATCACGTCGTTGTGTTCTACGTCACCGCGTTCTGGTCCGAGGGGATTTTGGTCCGATGGTGTGTACGCACATCAGACCAACAGACCACTTCAGCCTGGTCCGATGAAAAAAAGAGATTTTTAAATACAGCTTACCTGTAAAATCCTTTTCTTGGAGTACATCACGGGACACAGAGCGGCATATTCATTACTATGTGGGTTATATGGAGTACCTTCAGGTGTGGACACTGGCAATCTCAAACAGGAAGTCCCCTCCCTATATAACCCCCTCCCCTAGAGGGAGTCCCTCAGTTTTGTAGCAAGCAGTATGCCTCCCAAAATGGTCACCCAAAAGAGGGGTGGGAGCTCTGTGTCCCGTGATGTACTCCAAGAAAAGGATTTTACAGGTAAGCTGTATTTAAAAATCCCTTTTTCTTTCTCGTACATCACGGGACACAGAGCGGCATATTCATTACTATGTGGGATGTCCGAAAGCAATGCTTTAATGAGGGGAGGGAGACATCTTCCAAAGAAGGATTCAATTTAGAGATAAACTCAAATCATAATAATAATTCCAACTTAGTCAAGAAAAAAACTTTTCTTTTTTTTTTTTTTTTTTTTTTATAACCAAGGGTGTTTCTGATCCCGAGGATTTCAAACTGCAGCCTGTAGTACTGCCTGACCAAAGGCAGCATCCGCATTTCTTCTCACGTCTAGTTGATAAAACCTTGTAAACGTGTGGACTGATGACCACGTTGCCGCCTTGCATATCTGAGCCATAGAGATCTGATGGTGTGCTGCCCAAGAGGCGCCCATGGCCCTGGTAGAATGGGCCTTTACCGACAACGGAGGAGGCAACCTCTTCAACCCGTAGGCTTGAATGATTAATTGTCTAATCCATCTCGAGATGGTGGATTTTGCAGCTGCCTGCCCCTTCTTGGGGCCATCTGGTAGAACGAATAACACATCTGTTTTCCGGATCTTCTCTGTAGCTTTAAGATAGGCCTTCATGGCCCGGACAATATCCAAGGTATGCAGCAACCCCTCCTTTCTAGATGTAGGTTTTGGAAAGAAGGATGGAAGTACCAAATCCTGGTTTAAGTGAAATTTGGATATAACCTTTGGTAGAAAGGAAGGATGGGGCCGGAGAACTGCCCTGTCCTTATGCAGAACGAGATATGGTTCCTTACACGATAAGGCTGCTAATTCTGACACTCTCCTGGCCGAAACTATGGCGACCAAGAAAACCAATTTTCTTGTCAGTAAGACTAAAGGAATCTCAGCCAACGGCTCAAAAGGCTGTTTCTGTAGAGTGGACAGGACAAGATTTAAGTCCCATGGACAAATTGGTGACTTGACAGGAGGATTAATACGCAAGACCCCCTGTATGAAGGTCTTTACCAGCGAGTGGGTGGCCAGCGGCCTCTGAAACCACACTGACAGAGCTGAGATCTGTCCCTTGATTGTGCTTAGTGCCAGGCCTTTATCCACTCCTAGCTGGAGAAAACTTAACACCCTATCAATAGTATATTTGCGGGAATTCCATCTTTTGGATTCACACCAGCCTACGTAGTTCCTCCACACCCTGTAATAAATCACCCTGGAGACCGGCTTTCTAGCCCTAATCAGGGTAGGAATTGCCTGCCTAGACAGGCCTCTATCCCTGAGAATCAGGGATTCAGCCTCCAGGCCGTCAAATTTAGACGCTGTAATGTAGGGTGGAGGATCGGGCCTTGTGAGAGTAGGTCTGGTTGTAGAGGAAGAGTCCAAGGGTCTCCCACTGTCATCTTCAGGACTAGTGAGTACCAAGTCCTCCGGGGCCAAGCCGGAGCTACTAGAATGACTGGCTTGTTCTCCACTCTGATCTTGCGCAACAGGCGCGGGAGTAACTGTAGTGGAGGGAATGCATATAGAAGTTTGAATTGATGCCAAGGGCAAACCAACGCATCGGTTCCGCAGGCCATAGGATCCCTCGCTCGCGACACGAACTTGTCTAGTTTCTTGTTGAACCTGGATGCCATTATATCTACGTCCGGCATTCCCCACCTCTGGCAGATTGTCTGAAAGACCTGGGGATGCAGAGACCACTCCCCTGGCAACAGACTCTGACGACTTAAGAAGTCTGCCTCCAGGTTGTCCACTCCGGGAATGAATATCGCCGAAATGCAGGGTACATGAACCTCTGCCCATTGAAAAATCAAGTTCACCTCCCTCTGAGCGGCCTGGCTCCTGGTTCCCCCTTGGTGGTTTATGTATGCCACCGCCGTGGCATTGTCTGACTGGATTCTCACCGGGAACCCCTTTAATCTGGAGGTCCAAGCCAGAAGGGCTAGGCGGGCAGCTCTGATTTCCAAGATATTGATGGGGAGCTGCCTCTCTGCTTTCACCCAAGTTCCCTGGCGGGAGAACCCCTCGAAGACCGCCCCCCAGCCTGCCAGGCTGGCGTCTGTGGTAACTACCTTCCAGACAACAGGGCTGAAGGATTTTCCCTTTAGAAGAATCTGAGGGTTCAACCACCAGGCCAGGCTTTGTCGGACCCTTGATGATAGCGTCAAAGGGGACTCTAAGGCATGTGCCCTCTTGCCCCAGGCTGCTAGAATGGCTGCCTGTAGGACGCGAGTGTGGATCTGAGCGTATGGTACTGCCTCGAATGTGGCCACTAGCTTGCCTAGTAATCGCATACACAGGCGAATAGTTGTTTTTTTCTTGTTTAGAACCAACTAAACCAACCCCTTGATAGCTTCGATCTTTACAAGGGGCAGGAACACCTTTTGATGTTCTGTGTCTAACCTCATGCCGAGGTATTCCAACTGCTTTGTAGGCTGGAACGCTGACTTTCCCCGGTTCAGGACCCAGCCGAATTCTTCGAGGTACCGAACCGTGAGGTTTACTGCCTTTTGCAGACCCGGCCGTGAGTGATCTATGATTAAAAGGTCGTCCAAGTATGCTAGGACTGTGACCCCTTGGATCCTTAAATTGGCCAGAAATGGGGCTAGGATCTTCGTGAATACCCGGGGGGCCGTGGCCAGCCCGAAGGGGAGCGCCCTGAATTGGAAGTGTCGCTGCCCCACCGCGAAGCGTAAAAACCCTTGATGCGACTGAAAGATTGGTACATGAAGGTAAGCATCCTTTATGTCTATGGAGGCCAGAAAATCGTCCCTCTGAAGCGCGGCGGCTGCTGACCGGATGGATTCCATCCGGAAGGAACGAACCCTTAGGTAACCGTTTAACCTCTTTAGGTCCAAGATTGGCCTGACATCGCCGTTGGGCTTTGGTATGACAAAGAGATTGGAATAGAAACCTAGGCCTTGCTCTTGGGCTGGCACTTCTATAATTACGTCCTGGCCAAGCAGGTGATCCAAAGCTGCCAGCATTGAGGCCTTCCTCGCTGGATCCCTTGGTAGCCTTGATTCTTGAAAATGAGGGGGAGGATACCTTAGAAACTCCAGTCTGTAACCTGTGGTTACAGATGCCCGGACCCATCTGTCGGGGATCTTGGCTTCCCAAACTTCTGAGAAGAAACGAAGCCTTCCCCCCACCCGCAAGAGTGGGGGCGCCCCTTCATAAGGCAGACTTAGGGGCTGTCTTTGACGGCTTGCGATACCACGGCCTCTTACCCCCAGGGGTCTGTCCCTGCGATCTACTGTTAACGTTGGATCGTACAGGCGGCCGTCGATACTGCCTGGAATTTGAGGGCCCCGAGACAGGAAAGAGCTGCCTTTTAAATGTAGGAGCCCGGAATGTCTTTTTGACCGGTAAAAGGGTACTCTTGCCATTTGAAATAGTCTGAATATATTTATCCAGATCCTCTCCGAAGAGTCGTCCTCCATGGAAGGGAAACCCTGCCAGAAGCTTTTTGCATGGGGGCTCCGCCGCCCAGTTCTTCAACCATAAGAGCCTTCTCATGTGCACCAAACATAGTGATAAACGAGAGGCCTGCTGGATGGAATCTTTTATAGCATCTACCGCAAAACACAAAGCTCTGGGAATGTCAGAAAACTCTTCTGCTTGTTGGGTAGGCATGTCCCTTAACATTTCCTTTGTCTGGTCTTTTAATGCCTGACAAACTCCAATTGCAGCCACCGCTGGCTGCACCACTGCTCCTGCCGTAGGAAAGGATGCTTTTAAAAGTGTCTCTAATCTTTTATCAACCGGATCTTTAAACATATGTATGTTTTCCACCGGGCAAGTTAGTGATTTATTCACACATGAGATGGCTGCATCCACTACTGGGAGCCTCCACCTCTTGGAGAACTTTTCCTCCATGGGGTAAATGACCGCAAATCTTTTCGGTGGCAGAAAAATCCTGTCCGGCCGTACCCAATCCCGAAAGATCAATTCCTCCAAGAGAGGATGGACCGGAAAAACTGCGTTGTTTAACGGAGCTTTCAAAGAGCCCAGAGAGGATACCGGAGGAACCTGAGGCTCTGGCAATGGTAAACTAAATGCCGAGCGGACCATGTCCGTCAAAGACTGTACCCACAGTCTTTCTGTCTGGGAGTCTGAAAATGGTTCCTCAGAGGCAGATCCCTCCATCCCTGAACCCTCTTGGTTCAGGTCTAGTTGATCCTCCTGTGATTCCAATTCCTCTGGAGAGAGAATCTCAGCATCTGAGGATACACCTCCTGGTGATGGGGATCTAACCCGTTTTTTACCAGGAATAGCTCTAGCGATCAATGCTGCTATTCTCTCTTCTAGCCCCCCTAGGGATACGGCTAGCATCTCCTCTGTGATAAACACAGGGCTGGGCTGATCTGGGCCAGCCTCCGCACCAGATCCCCCTAATGGCTCATCCAAGGCGCTTCTTATGTTAATAAGTTGTGGGGAAAGTATCGGCCTATCAGAATCAGAAAGGGAACCCTTTTGTTTTTTGGTCTTTTTTGTACCCTTTGACCCCGAACCCTTGGAAGCCATAATACAAAATCGAGGGACTCCGCCCACACAACAGACTGTAGTGGGCAGGAGTACAAAAATCAGAGTTTAGGGGACAATAGATCACTAATGCCCAAAAACTGATGGGATCCCGTATGTTCTTTTTCTTTTTTTTTTTTTTTTTAAATATATTATATATTTTCTTTTGACAACATACCGTGACCCCAAACTAAGTTTGCCAGCCTCCAAACCTGCTGCAAAAAAGGGGAATTTCTTGGCTTAACAAAAAGGTATTGGAACAAAGTCCACATGTACTACCCCTCTTCCGCCACCGGGAGTCACTGTTCTGCCGCTCTGCGTCCTCTCCTCTGAAAATCAGCCTCGGACTGAGCACTGACAATGCCTGCTGTCTATAACAGCACAAAGGCGCGCCCCTGTATGACGCCGCAGGCACGCCCCCCCCCCCGCCCTCCTGTCTGAACGGCGCGAAAAACGTCAATAAGACGTGCGCGCGCACGCGCGCGCGCGTATGCCGGAAACAGGAGGAACATGGAGGAGCCGCGCTGCTGGAGATCCAGGAACGCAGAACAGGCGGCAGATTCAAACCCCCGGCCAGGTAGGACTCTCCAAAGGCCCCTAGGGATCCTTACTAGCCCTAGGAAGAAACAGCAGGTTTAGCTAGCACACATATTTAGACAGGGGGACCTAGTGATGGGGGAGAAAAGGTGTCATCCTGTCGCTCTTTAGACATAGTGAACAAGGTTGCCCATGCAGAGCATACTTAGGCTATCCCCCCTTTTTAGGTTACCCCGGAGAGCCTGCTGTCGAACCAAGTCCCGCAGGCTCCCCCTTACCTGCTCCATGCTGCAGGATGTTTGTCCAGCAAACTGATCCAATCTTCTCCCATCTCCGTGGGTAGCGTAGTAGACCTTCAGGCCCTGGGGTCCTATGAAGGTACCCACTGTCCTGGACCTATATAGCACCCTGGCAAACAGGAACTTATGGTTTTTACAAACTCCAAGTCCTGGGCCCAGGGTCCAGCCCTCCAAAGAGGAGCATTATAGGCAAAACCCCACGGTTTGGGGCCCGGGTACTGTCCACTTTGGCACTGAGGCTCCTTGGACAGATCCGGTTAGCCCGCCCTTAATCCCAAGGATGTGGAGCAAAGCTATTCCGTGACCAACACCTAAGACACTGGCGAAAAAACTGAGGGACTCCCTCTAGGGGAGGGGGTTATATAGGGAGGGGACTTCCTGTTTGAGATTGCCAGTGTCCACACCTGAAGGTACTCCATATAACCCACATAGTAATGAATATGCCGCTCTGTGTCCCGTGATGTACGAGAAAGAAACGGTTTCCTCGGACATGTCTGATCGTGTGTACGTGGCCTCAGTATACAATGTGCTATAGGTTGCTGGGGAAGGAGTTTGATTTCAGCGTAAACAGGAGACTTACCGAGCGACAGAGTACATGAACAGAAAGTCATTATCAGGGGAACCCAACGTCTTGCTGTAGTCTGTGTACTTTTTTTGAGTGGTGCTCTTGATATCTTTCATCACGGCTTCCATTTCTTTGCTTAAATTTGTTTCCGACTAAAGGGGAAAAAAAGGATGTGCATGCACAAGTCATGAATATGGCAAAAAAAAAACAGCAACCATTTGAAGTAAACATTTGCCAAAACTTCCATCAACTCCGTGGAGCTGTCACCATGAATTCATATTTATTATTATCTTCGGAAGCCATTTTAGCTATTGCCTGATCACTGTTTTTTTGTTTTTTTAATGGCGGCTCTCAGATTCTCTTAGTGGTAACTTATGCAATAGCATTGTATAATGATAAGTATTTGCATATCAGATGTTGGGACACCTTATAAGCACATTATTGAAACCAATAATTAACAGTTTTTCCTGTGTTTTCATGAATGAAAGTGCTTCTCAAGATGCAATCCATTCACCACACAAGCTGACTATTTCCAGCCTTTGTGCCTTGAACAACAAGCTACAGGTCTGGACTGTGTATGTGTACTAAACAGGACAGTGAGAGAGACAGGTGCTGCAAAATGGAGAGCGTATAGGGTTTAAAGGTGCATGTAACAATCTGCATGGGAAAACCCATATTTTAAGTCTGAAAAAAAAAATATATATTAATTTTATTTAAAATACACTGTTCAAGTTTAGGCTGGGTTCACACATAGGCGGTTGCGGTTTCAGTGCAGCAGTCCAGAGTGTTTCTGTTCACTGGTTCAAGTGCGGGGTAGGTGAAAATTGTTACCTGAAAAATCGCACCTGAACCGGACCCAAAAACACACACCACCCTTTGAAAAACAGCACTGCCCATGTGTGAACCGGCTCCATTGAAAGTCAGTCCGATTCACATGTTATGAGAATTGGATGTGGTTACAAATGCATCAAATTTGCATATATGTAAACCAAGCCTCAATGAAAGCAAGGGATAGATCTTCTTTAAAACCAATTCAGCCCCAGAAGATTTACCCCTCTCCAGGGCAAAGCCCTTTTTTGCAACATGGCACTGCGTTACTTTAACTGACAATTGTCCTTTTTTTCCCACAAATAGAACTTTTTTGTGATATTCGATCACCTCAGTTTTTATTTTTTGCACTTTTTTCAGAAACCAAAAAAAATAAAAAAAAGACAATTTTGGGAAAAAATATATATTTTTTTACTTTCTTCTATAAAACATATCCAATATTTTTTTTATTTTTTAAATCTAATTTAGGCCAATATGTATTCTGCAAAATATATGTATTCCGCCAATCATTTTTGTCCTTTAGTAGGGTGAATCCATCAATTAAATGAAGTGGTAGCTGGACAGAACTGTGAATTCTAATCTCCAGAGTCCTCAGTAGCGGTTTGAAGGCCATTATGCCATGTATACATTATACTAAAAGATCTGAGCCTGTGGTTTTACCACCTCAACTTAATGATTAATCAATTTTTACCTTTAAAAAAAGGGTCAACAATACTCAGCTAATAGCACAGCAGTAGTTAGGACTTCTGCCTAGCAGCACTAGGGTTGTCGGCTCTACTCCCAACCACGACATTACCTGCCCGGGGTCGGCATGTTCTCCCGGTGTATGCGTGGGCTTCCTTCGGGTACTCTGGTTTCCTTCCACACTCCAAAGACACGCTGGTAGGTTAAAGGGATCCTGTCTAAATTGGCCCCAATATGTGTATGTGAATTAGGGACCTTAGATTGTAAGCTCCTTGAGGGCAGGCACTGATGTAAATGTATAAATAAATAAAGATATATATAGATAGAGATATATATATATCTCTCTAATATCTCTATAATTTCTAGCCCTCTAATCATCTAACAAATAATGCTGTGTCTATTCTACAAGCGTGCTACAGAAAGGCACATCTAATAAATGACCATCTCTCTATACTGCAGTGATAGCAACTGGCAGATGAGATGGGGTGACAGAGTGAAAGTAACAAGATGTTTTGGCCTTACACTGATGCTTACTGGGAAAGTTCCCAGCTGTTCTTGAAGCTCCTCCACCTCATTGATGAGTTCTCGCATACTCTTGTTCGCATGAAAGTGCCAGTGGCTTCTCTCTATACTGTTACCAGGAAAACAAGGAAGGACGCCGTTTGCAAACTGCCTGCAGAGAGGACATGTGAACTCTCCTTTCTCAACTGAGAATCCGGGCAGGACCTGGTCATTCTGGAAAAAAAAATAATAAATAGAATATGAATCACATAACCTTTACAAAACGTTTTCAGAATATAAAGTTGGAAAGTCATACAGCGAAGGCTTCCATATCTTATAGTTCATTCATATGTATCTAAAGCCAAAAGTAAAATGGCAAAACCCCCATTTTGTTTTATTCTGTCCCATTCCACCTCCAGTACCGGTGCCAGGATTACAAATAGTGTGAAACAAATGTATTAACAAAAACCTAAGCCCTTTTCCAATCTTTTGAAAATGTGTAAAAAAGAAAAAACAAAAAAAGCTTGAACATTATATACTCTAAATAAAAACAAAGACATGAACCATGTTTGGCATGGAAATGTGCCCCGCCATGGATTGACACATTATCCAATCCCGCCACTTTTAGTCAATGAAGCACCGATTGCCTTGAAGGCAAGTGGAGTACATGCCATAGCTACAATTTTGGATCACGCTGAAGCCTTCTGAAGCCGTTATTCAGGCTAATCCATAAATATGATCCTGGGTTTCAATCTAGCCATCATAAATATGTAGCTGGTGCACGCATAAATCTGCTCCCTCTGGTCTTACATTGTATCTTTAACTTTTGCCAATACTACTTACACGTAATGACTCCATGTAGGACTTATGGCAATCTATATGGAGTGTGTGGCCACAGGTCTGTACATAAACACCTCCTTCCCAGCCTATAGACACCGATTGAAGACAAGAACTCTGGCAAGATGAAAAAGACAATATTTTTTTTAAACATTTAGAAAAAGTCTCAATATATGCTGCAGTTCTTTATAAAGATGAACAAATGACAATAAGGTCCCTTTCACACCTGCGGACCGTATGTCTGCTTTTTCATCCATCCGTTTACAGATGAAAAAGGGACATACATTGGTCCCTATGAGATCGCGGATGTCCGCAGATAAACATCCGCTGACACCCGATCTCACCCGCCTCCGCAATGATCCGATTCTGCAGAAGGAAGAAAACCCTATTTTTCCTTTCGTCTGCAGGTCGGATGAACACGGTCCTTGTTCATCCAATTCCCCCTATAGGGGAGAGTGGAGAAAAAACAGGGCTGTCCCTGCACAGTGTGCAAGGACCGCCCTGTCATCCGCCAACTCAGTGGGGATCAACGGAGAAGTTCCTGCTGAGCAAGCAGAGGTTTACGGGGCGATCATTACTGATCCGCCCGGTGTGAAAGGGGCCTTAGTCTCCCTTAAAATAGAATAATAATCTAATGCCATAAAAGGCACATATTCCTACAAACAGAAATCCAGCTAGAAGCACATACAGATAGAGGTGAAAATGAAACCCAGGACACCAGTGCTCACCACAAAGCCACTGCGCTAACATTAGACGAGCAGATTTCTTTCCTGTAACCACGGGTTGCAGGAAAGAAATTTGCACGATTCCCCACAGGTTTTGGCTGAACTTCCACTTTAAAGGGATTGTAAAGGTTCGTTTTTTTATTTTCTAAATGGGTTCCTTTAAGCTAGTGCATTGTTGGTTCACTTACCTTTTCCTTCGATTTCCCTTCTAAATGTTTTTTTCCCCCTTTATCTTAATTTCTCACTTCCTGTTTCTCCTCAGTAAGCTTGCCCCCATCATCCGAGCCGTTCTGGCTGGGGGTTAGTCAGCGTGCTCGCCCCCTCCCTTGGGACTACATCCCTGCAGGGAGACGCTGTGAAAGCTCATGTGCAGATACTGGTGCATTGCACTGGTGTTAACTTTAATGCAATGTCACACAGTCGGCTGCCATGTGATAACCTGTGCTGGTCTGGAAAAAGGGACTGAACACCGTACTTTTTTTCAGCGCACAATACCCACACACTACTGCAACACAGTGGTATGAACCGGTTACACCAGACACAAGGCATTTTACCTTGACTTGCGGTGGGGGTGCAGTGGGATTGTGCTGAAATAACCACCCAAAACAGTCCCAGCGCACCTGGTGCGAGTGGACCCTCAGACAAAAAAGTTATAAAAAAAAAAATCACATCTGCTGGAAAAGTTTGTGTCTTGTCTTCATTTATGGTGACAAGGGCTCCGATTCATGAAGTCCAAGTCTCAAACTATACTACCATTGATATTTCTTTAGCGCTTTCTGCCCTGGGGAGTGCTGCTGGGGAAGATAGAGAGGCAGTCATCTTGTGTGCGCTCAGGAGAATATTATACTAGGGCCAATTTTAGACAATATCCAATGAACCTACCAGCATGTTTTTGGTGTGTGGGAGGAAACCCACTCATGCAGGGAAAACATGCAAACTCCACCTATATATATACTTTCAAAGAATAAAGCACACGAAGGGCAAAATTAGAACCAAAATATCTGAAAAGCACTACATCCAAATAGTTTATCAAAAACAGTGTCAAATATCTCACTAGTTTTATAATAAAAAATATTTTATTTTTTCTATCATTCAGATAGGTGTGGCTCTTTCTGCTTATCTGCTATCCTCATTGTTGGTGTATTTTATGCATGGCCCAAAACAATTTGCTTCTTCCAATGTGGCTCAGGAATGTCAATCCCTGCTGTAAAGCAATCTGGTTGGACACCCCTGCTGTAAAGCAATAAGGTTGGACACCCCTGCTGTAAAGCAATCTGGTTGGACACCCCTGCTGTAAAGCAATCTGGTTGGACACCCCTGCTGTAAAGCAATCTGGTTGGACACCCCTGCTGTAAAGCAATCTGGTTCGACACCCCTGCTGTAAAGCAATCTGGTTGGACACCCCTGCTGTAAAGCAATCTGGTTGGACACCCCTGCTGTAAAGCAATCCGTTTTTAAAATGCCTGTTTTAGGACTGTATGTTCACTGCTTACACAGTAAAGCTCATGTGTAAAAGCACCCAAAGTTTGACCTATGGTCAGCCATCACTGCACATCTATCTGCTCATTCCAGAAATCTGAACAATCAATACTTGGCCAAACCAATTCACAAGAAATTTGAGGTACGTTAATCACACTCCGGCAATTCCATTTGTCACATACAAAAGAATACATTTGAAGCACAATCAATTTCCTTTGACAGCAGAGGGTAAACTCAACTATTAAAAGCCTCTAGCTACTGCAGGGCAGACTAATACTTATCTGTTGTCCCCTTCCAGGAAAAAAGAGAAACAAAAATAGTATATTTATATGACCAGACCATTCCAAGAATACCGTATATTCTGTTCAAATTAAAGCAGGCAACTAATACGGATGGGCTTTTAGTCTAAAGGAAAAAAAAAAGAAAAAAAGGGAAGTAACGCTTTTTTATTTTTATTTTAGAGGAACCATATTGTCTGCAATAAGAGCCAGTTCACAATGGGATCCCCTGTGATGCGATTCTGCAGCCCATTCATTTGAATAGGCCAGAATCGCAGCGGGGTAGATGAAAGTAGTGCATGCACAACTTTTAAAAACACACTGCACCAAAACACATGGTAATGCAACTTGGTGGCTACAAATGCTACAAATGCACTGCGTTTGCAAACTGCATTTGGGGTGCCATAAATATTACATTGGCACCTTTAGCAGATTACAAAGGCAGAGCATTTTGAGCACCGTGCAGGAAATGTGCATGAAACACGTGTTCTAGTGTGAACCGCTCCTAAAGGAATATTTCCTTTCTCTTCGCAAACTTTTTAAGCTGTGTACAATAATCACTGTACCTGCCACCTGCCGGGTGCCAGAATAAATAGACTTCTGCATGCAAGCGCAGGAATTGCATCATTCTAGTGTGGCGAATGAAAATGGCTGCAGGTCAGTCGGGGAGGAAGCTTGCGGACATGGCATTGCTGGAGGGGAGGCGAGTATAGTTCCACTTTAAATGCAGGCATCATTGAAAACTTTGTAATGTGATTCCTAGGAGAAAACATAAAAAATTGGGACTTTTGGTGGAGGGGGGATTGTGGTGTGGGGTTGTTTTTCAGGGGTTGGACTTGGCCCCTTGGTTCCAGTGAAGGGAACTGTTAAGGCGTCAGCATACCAAGACATTTTGGACAATTTCAATGAAGAGTGGCCCCTTCCTATTCCAACATGACTGCGCACCAGTGTACAAACAAGGTCCATGAAGACAATAATGACCAAATTTGGGGTGGAGAACACCATTGGGATGAACTAGAGCCGAGACTGCGAGCCAGGTCTTCTCGTCCAACATCAGTGCCTGACCCCACAAATGCGCTTCTGGAAGAAGGTCAAACATTCCCATAGACATAAACCTTGTGTACAGCCTTCCCAGTAGAGTTGAAGCTGTTATAGCTGCAAAGGCCAATATTGAACCCTACGGACTAAGGCTGGGATACAATTAAAGTTCATGTGCGTGTAAGTGTCCCAATACTTTTGACAATATAATATCGGCATATATATATATATATATATATATATATATATATATATATATATGTGCACATCTATAACAGCTCTGTAACCGCCCCTCACACAAGATATTTTAAAATGCAGCTACATTTTTAAATGCACTAAAATGACTAAAATGAGATTCAGAGCCTGCTCTATAAAAGTAATGAGAAGGTATATTTACAGAACAGCAGCATATTCTAGACGGTGAACAAATCTGAGGTCCTCTTAATTACTGGCACGTATTAAGCGCTCTTCTTGCTTCACTCGCTTACACAAATCTGCAGAGTACTGACAGTTTTCATGCCAGTTGTTGTGGCAAAAATCTGTTTCTAGTGATTCACAGACTAATTGTTCCGAATATCAAGCCCATAAATCTCCTCTCACCTCTAGGTATGTTCAACACATGATGGATGGCAGTACAAAGGCTGAAGTGAGAGACGGCTTGAAATGTAACAGATGGGTGAAAATAGCAAACTGCCTTCCATCATGCAGCATGTTCACTCCAGACAGGTATAAAATCACACGGATTAAAGGGAAACTATAATAAACGCAAAGAGTATGTACAGTATTTTAAATAGATTGTAAAATATTTTACAGACTAAAAAATAACCTTAAATTATTTCCTATTTATCACAAGCAGAAAGCATATAGAGCCCTGGTGCCAAAACTGTGGCCCGAGGGCCGCCTACAGCCCTCTGATATATGATGTGTGGCCCTCTGACCTCAGCAGCCTGTGGAATTCATCTCCAATAGCCTCATGTAACGTTCCCAGTTTTGTATCGTCTTCTGTACATTTTTGGCTGGGGGTTTGTTGCAATGTCCCCGGTCCGGAACCTCATTTCTTCTATTAGGTCTGCAGTTTCTGAAAGTCCTCTCAAGCATGACATATAGTGAACATTATGTGCGGCCCTGGGGATGTTAGGGGCTGCATTTGAGCCCCCCTTTAGCTCATAAGTTGACAACCACGGATACAGAGTCTGCTCAAGGATTGTCCCTTTTTGGCAGCTATTTGTATGAAGACTTAAAATGGTTGTTAACCCAATCTAGCTAAATCATCTTATCCCTCTCTGTAAGTGAGAGCGTTTCTCTGCAGCAGAGACTGGAGCACTTGTCAAAATATAAGAAAAATGGATGGGGAAAAATAACAACAAATTGAGGAAAATCTGCTGCCCTCTGCCAGAAAGTTGTCAATGGGAAGAAGGTTTACCTTCCATCCAACATGACAATGACCCAAAGCACACAGCAAAAATCTCCACCATGAAGGAGAAAAAATAGTCAGAGCCCAGACTTAAACCCCACTGAAAATCTGTGGAATGATTTGAAGACTGCAGTCCCACAAATAGTCAACAAATTTAATTGAACGTGAGCAGTTCTGCAAAGAAGAGTGGGTATTAAATATTGCAAAGTCTAGATGTGCAAAATTAGTAGAGACAAATCCCACCAGACTAAAGGCTGTAATTCAAGCAAAAGGTGGTCCAACAAAATACTGACACAAGGGCAAGGGGGTAATCTTTTTCCAACTCAGTGATCCTGATTTTGAATCCCACCCCCCACGCGTCTTAGTGTTATATCTTTCACTTAGATGTTATAAGTTGCACTAGTAAATACAGCTGGATAAGGGCCCTTTCACACGTCCGCCTCCGCTTGTATTGGTTCCCTATGGGATTGCGTCCGTTAGTGGATGATGCATCCTCTAACGTCCGCAAAGATCCGCGTCCGTCTGGATCCGGTTTTTCGGACGGAAGAAAACAGTATTTTTCTTCCGTCCGGCGGAATGGATCGGATGAAGACGGACAAACGGTCCGCTTTCATCCGATTCCCCATAGGGGAGAGCGGAGGAGAGACAGGGCGGTCCCTGCACAGTGTGCTGGGACTGCCCTGTCTGCCATCGGCTGAGCGGAGACCAGCCCGATGAGCTAACGGACACACACGGAGTGGCCTGAAAAACAGTCCGCTCCGTGTGAAAGGACCCTAACACAAAATGGTGTCTGTCTTAATATGCAAAGCAACAAAATGTGATTATTTTAAAAAAGGAGGTTGATTCTTCTCTATACCCACTGTATGCAGTAAAGCATACTCATTATACTCACTGTGGAAACTAAGGGGGCTAATCCTGCACATTGTGTAAAAAGGCTGTTTGATCCTGTTTTCTCGGATCCTCCCCTTTTCCACAGTTCCCAATTCATCTCCCGATAGCACAGAGCCCTAAGAGGCGCTCTGCACATGCTCAGTTAGATGTGTATTGCTAGAGAGTTATTTTTTGTCTTTTTTATTTTTGGGAGGGTGCATGTGATCATCACAGGGCCAACAAGTACTGTGAAGACAGAGGGTCAGGAGTCCTGCAGCCTCATAGGAAAGTCAGATGAGAATGAAAACTCCCCCTAAAAGCTTTAACCAGTGCTCAGCCAGACACTGATAGAAGTCACAAGACTGCTAATACACTTTTGAAGAGAAACAGTATTTAATAATCAATAAAAAAATTGCATTTTCATGTTCTGTGCACTGTGGGAGATCAAATATAGTGAATGCAGGGTCCTAGGTTTAGCAACACTGACATTTCTTGTCGATACCCAAGGCAACACACATTTCTGCGTCTTTTCTCACTACAGAGGAGTTTGCAGTTTATATAGCTTTTAAATATGGAATGGCCACAAAAAAAATCTGCAGACGGAGTATTACTTAATAAGACACTAAGCAGTAACTCCTAGCAACCAACCTGGCAACCGTTTATAGCAAAAGTTTGCTGACTGGCTTTGAGCTACTGTCCATACTACTATGATACTGTGCATATGCTTAAAGAGGAAGTAAACCCACTAAAAAAAAAAAAAAAAAAAACCCTGCAAGACAAAAGGCATAATGAGCTAGGTATGCACAGTATACTAGCTCATTATGAATTACTTACCTGAGAACGAAGCCCCCGCAGCGGTACTCGGAAACCTCCTCCGTCGCCGCCATGATACTTCCAGGTATTGCTGCTCTGGCGCTGTGACTGGCCGGAGCAGCAATGACGTCACTCCCGCACATGTAGCGGCGCGCTCAGTGCTCCAATGTCTTCAGTGCATGAGCCGTAGACATCTATGCCGTCTTTCTCAGAAATATCTCCTTAACCGTGTAGGTTAAGGTGATATTTCTTGCACCTACAGGTAAGCCCTAATCTAGGCTTACCTGTAGATCAAAGTGGTCTGTAAGAGTTTACAACCACTTTAATAGGCGTATGTAAATAGGCAACATGTAAATATGGCCTTGCTGTTGGGAAGGCCATATTTATGAAGGCTGCAAGTAGGGATAAGCATAGGAGTGTTCCAACACTGGTCTGCACCCACCTGAGCTATTACTATATGGAGCCATTCATAAACAACCAAGACATTCCCCAATTTATACGTGTGGCTGTGGGATGAGGAATGCCTAGGCTGCTTATGATTGCTCCATACAGTGGGTGGGGTAGCCAAGGTGGGGGTCACACAATTCTTAGCTGCAAGTATCAAAACTGTTCTAAACATTTTTAAATCATTACTGTACAATATTGGTAAAACGGTTACATCTCCACAATTATAATTTATACATACACAAAATGTATATATACACACACACACACACACACACACACACACACACACACACACAGTAAACATCCATGGGGACTGCAGCAAGGCTAAAGAGATAATTTTTACATTCATATTAAACTTTACTTGGGAGACAAGTTTCTAGATACTTAGAAAGCCATTCATTTGATACAGATAAATAAAACAAAGCTGATTTATCTTTGCTGGTTTAAGGTGGGTTACAAAAAGTATAAACATGATGAATGACTATGCTGTTCATGATAAGAACATAAAACTCCTGTTTACTACCTACATCTTTAAAATGCCGCTGTAACACTGTAAGACGAACATCATGTACTGCAGAGCATGTTCCCTCCTGAAATATCTGCTCCTCTTCACTTGTTGGAAGCTTCTTCGGCTCAGACACTTTACGCCGATGTCCCAAAACTTTAAACAAACGAGAAAAATAGAAGATAAAAGCAAAACTTAGAGAGGTGCTCTAGGCAAGTGAAAACAGTCAGTGAATGGTCTATGGCTATGCTATGGTACCTGTCAAATCCATCATGTCAAGTTATCATTTTAGACAGCTTCCCAAGATCCCTTATAGTCCGTTTAAGCACATCTTGCAAAGCTTGGGCTTGCTACCTTGTCAGTCACTTTTGGGTTTCTAAAGGCATCTACTTTAACCAGTTGCCGACTGAGTACCGCAGATTTACTGCAACAGGTCGGCTTTTTTGCGCGAAATAACATACCTGTACGTCATTTCGTGCAATAGCCACATGGGGTGCAAAATCAGGGGATGCCAATCAGTGGGTCCAGCAGACCCTATGTCTGTGATGGTTCCCAAGAGAGGCAAAATGGCGACCTGCCTATGTAAGCAAAAGGCAGATTGCTGTTCTGACAAGGAAGAAGATGGAGATCTTATGTTCCTGCTAAGCAGGAACACAGATCTGTTCTCACCCAGTCTGAGCCTTCCCCCACAATTAGAAAGCATCCCCTAGGATCACACTTAACCTTTTGATCACCCCTGACGTTAACCCCTTCCCAGCCAGCGTCATTAGTACAGGAACAAAGCATATTTTTACCACTAATCTCCGTAATAATGTCACTGGTTCCCCCCCCAAAAAAAGGGGTCAAAAGTGTCAGTTAGGTGTCTGAAGTCCCACTAAAAATTGCAATCACTGCCATTACTAGTAAAAACAAACAAATTGCATAAAAATATCCCATCGTTTGTAGATGCGATAACTTTTGTGCAAACCATTCAATATGCACTTATTGGGATTTTTATGTAGCAGAATACATATTGACCAAAGAGAGAGCAGTGGCCAGTTTTTAATCACAAGAATAATTAAATATTGTCTAAAGAAAAGAGATGTGCGTTTTTTCCAGATATGTGCTGTACAATCCAGTGTGAAACGTTGCCTGCATGCATGAAGTTCCTATAATAAAGACCTGTCATTGCTGCGCTCTCGCCTTGTGAAAGACCAGTGGCCCCGTCTTTGCCCCTCTTGCAGATTTCTGCAGGCAGCCTGAAGTGGGTGGAACCTGCTGGGCTCCTCTTGCAGCTTTAGCCCCTGCACAAGCTATGGACAGCACAGTGATAATGTCACTGCTACCTTTACAAAATAATGTCTGGGTTTGCAAAGGCATCTGTCCACACAAAGAAGGATTGTATCCTTTATAGACCTTGAAGAATATACTTCAATAAAAACTCTTGTACCCAAAAAAACACTGAATCATTTGCTAACTGCACTGTAATATATATAACAGGAAACTTACCAGATGTTGCTTGCAACAACACCACTAGGCCAATAGGACGGTCCTCTGTAGATGGACCACTCTGCCCACATATTACACAATCATATGATGGCTCAGAAACCTGCTGTTCTGATGCAGCTATTTCCATGGCAACATCACCTTCAGGCGATTCTGTAAAGAAAAAAAAAGAAAAATAACTAGGTATAAACTTAAAATCTAAAAATATATAAAATCTTACTACGTTGATGTTTTAAAGACATTGTTGTCTAGTTTATAATTACAGATGATTTGGGGGGCAGAGATATTTGCACATTATGGCCCGGATTCACATAGAGTGGGCGCACATTTATGCTGGGCTGCGCCTCATCTATGGGGAATAACTTTACGCCGGACGTACAACTTACGCAAACATCAAATAGATGCGTCGGGCGCACGTACGTTTGTGAAGCGCCGTATTTCCCTCATTTGCATATTTGAATGCCTAATCAATGGGAGAAGCAACAAGCGTCCAAACCATATTTGCGCCCACGCTACGCCGGCGTAAGCAAGATACATCGGGGTAGGATGGCCTGTTTTTGGACGTATGTTGGTTTGTGACTCTGGCGCACATTTGCACTACATCGACGTAAGTGATTTACGTTGGCGCAAGTGCTTTGTAAATCCGGGCCAAAATGTGCAAATGCATTCCAAGTCACTGCAATCCCCCAGTGTGACCAAATACAATATATTCTGAGCAGCGGACATCTGTCTGACTTTAGGGTCAGGCTACAGCCAGTACACATGATTCACTCCGTCTACTCTGCTGTGTCCCAGCTGTGTGATCACATTCTACACAGACCAAAGGTGGTCCATACACCCTGCGGGGGGAATGACAAATTTGACAAATCCCTCCTGACAGATCTGATGACTACTGTATTTTGCCAGATTACCCAGTGTCTGCATTTGACTTGATTGTTGAATCAAAAGATACCGGGTGGAGTGGTGCCAACAGGGCCACCCTAGGACTGGAATTTGGGTGGATTATGAGTAACTGGTCAAAACCCACTCAGTGTATGGACACTTGCACATATATACAGTGAAGTGACTGGCCTCAGGTGATATACAGAAACGAAACAAATCCTTCCACATACGTTGTACCCGTTTATCTACTGTGTTCTCTTTGCAAAACTGCAGCATTTTAAAGGATTGCCTGAGGCCCTGTACACACGTACGAGAACCTCGACAGGCGGAACACATCGATCCGCCCGTCGAGGTTCTCGGCCAGCCGTCAGAATCGGCGACCATCCCGTCGGGAAAGGCGACCAGCTGTTAATCCCGACGGGCCGCTGAGAAAATAGAGAACCTGCTCTCTATTTTCTCTCGGCGGCTTTCCCAACGGGATGCTCGCCGAGAGTGTACACACGGCCGAGGTTCTCGGCAGAATGAGGATCCCAGCGAGCTTCTTGCTGGTTTCTGCCGAGAACCTCGGCCGTGTGTACGCCGCCTGAGAGTTCAGGATAAAGGGGGCAGAAAACGTGAGTTACATTGTGCAGAGCTCCGAGAGCTGATTGGAGGAAACACCCTCATTCACACAGCTCACAGGTACAGATGAGCTCCGGCGTGTTCGCATAGTACACGTGAGGAGCCCACCAGAAAAGTCTGCACAGCGCTGCGCTAATCACAGCCAGGGAGACATTGTCCTGATCCTCGGCTGCAGAGATTGGGAAATGTCTCCCTGGCTGTGATTAGCGCAGAGCCGTGCAGACTTCCTAGTGGGCTCTGCACGTGTACTATGCAAACATGCTGGAGCTCATCCTTACTCACAGGAACAGAGCTGAAGCTACCACTCAGCTGGAGATCCCTCCTATCAGTTCTTCTCTCTTGGTGTCAAGAAAACTTTTCAGAAGTAGGTAATGCTGACAGAGGAAAGAGGCAGCAGACAGAAGTGACACTTCAAGCTCTCGATTGAGACAAAACACTATAGAGGGATATTCTTTGTTCACATTTCATGTCTGAGATTTACAACCACTTTAAAGCGGATCTCCACCCTAAAGTGAAGATCCGCTGATCGGAACCCCCCCCCCCTCCGGTGTCACAATTGACACCTTTCAGGGGGGAGGGGGGTGCAGATACCTGTCCGTATCTGCACCCACTTCTGGCCTGCAGTCTCGGGCAAAAGTTGTTTTTTTTTGCGACATCCTGTCGCCCCCCCGTTGTGTGCTGGGAACTCTCGGCTCCCAGCACACAGCGGGAGCCAATCGGCGGGCGCAGCGCGACTCGTGCATGCACCGTAGGGAACCGGGCAGTGAAGCCGGAGCGCTTCACTTCCTGGTTCCCTCACCGTGGATGGAGGGGGGAACAGCAGAGAGACGAGCGAACGCTCGTCCTCTGCTGCGGACGCCGCTGGACTCCAGGACAGGTAAGTGTCCTAATATTAAAAGTCAGCAGCTGCAGTATCTGTAGCTGCTGGCTTTTAATATACTTTTTTAATGGGACATCCGCTTTAAGGGTTCCTTCTTGGCGCTCACACCGAGGTTTCTTGACTTTACATTCTCACAGCTTAGAACAGATTTGTTTATCTGCCATAACAGCCAGTAAACGAATATTGTAGATCACTGAATGAAGGCTTAAAGGGGTTGTAAAGGTACAATTTTTTTTCCCTAAAAAGCTTCCTTTACCTTAGTGCAGTCCTCCTTCACTTACCTCATCCTTCGATTTTGCTTTTAAATGTCATTATTTCCCCTGAGAAATCCTCACTTCCTGTTCTTTTGTCGGTAACTCCACACAGTAATGCAAGGCTTTCTCCCTGGTGTGGAGAAAGCCTCTTGAGGATACCCACTAACACACAGCTCCTTTATCTGCAAAGTAGAGAGCGTCCTGACCCTCCTGCTTGCCCCCTCCCCCCTCAAGAGGCTTTCTCCACACCAAGGAGAAAGCCTTGCATTACTGTGTCGAGTTACAGACAGAAGAACAGGAAGTGAGGATTTCTTAGAAGAAATAAGGACATTTAAAAGCAAAATCGAAGGATGAGGTAAGTGAAGGAGGACTGCACTAAGGTAAAGGAAGCTATTTAGGGGAAAAAAATTGTACCTTTACAACCCCTTTAAGGCTCTGTTCACATCTAGGCATCTTGGATCGAGGGCAGAATCGCTACGATTCTACCCGCGATCCCAAAATCACGGCAAATCGCAGGACGCCCGTGTGATCCCCGTCACATCCAATGGAACCCTGATCGTGGCACGATTTTGCCGTGATTGTGCCATTTACCATTCATCGGGTGACAATCAGAATCTCAGGACGCCTGACACCCAAAAGAAGTACAAGAACTTCTTTTGGGCAACATATTGCCATTGGAAGAGACAGGGATCGCACAAGCGTCACGCTATTTGCAATTCTGCCCACGATCCGGGATCCCTAGATGTGAACAGAGCCTTAAAGAAAACCTGTAGTCAGAAAGTATGGAAGTGTTAACCGACTTGACCTTCTGTTAATATTAGTTTCCTGGCTGTTATGGAAAACCAGTGGCTTTCGTATTTTCCAAGTCACTGTCTTGGAACAAGACAGAATAATTGACTTTCTTTATCCGTTTGCATACTCCATGTCAGTGTCCCAAAGTACTGATGCCAGGACAGTCAGGCAACTAGCATTTTCGGAAGGTGGTCAGCGATGGCTTCTATAGTTTTCTCTGTACATCTTTCTTTTTTTTCCCCCCAATATTCTGCTGCAGGCCCACACAACTTTGGAAGTTATAAATAGTAATCCTCAAACAATATAGTCAGAAAAACAAAGGCAAGCAGAATTGTAATTTACAGATTTATCACGGAATCTAGTTCTCACTTTAAAGCGGGCGTTTAATCTGCTTCCGTTTTACCTGGTTCCTCCCCACACACCCCCTCAAACTTCATCAACATGCCAATACATTTTCTTAATAAAACCTTTGCATATTTAATACATACCTTACTACAGACCCAGTGATATCATTGGGTCTTTGTGCTTCCATATGAATTGCAGACCAATTAGAGCTGGTAGGAGGGGCAAGGTACTTCACATAGCATATCAGTACTCCTCAAGAGCCTTCACAGCCTTAACCTAAGTAGTGTCAAGTCCAGTGGCGGTGTTTTTTTTTTGGGGGGGGGGGGGGGCGCCGTTTGCCGGCTGGTCTAGCACTTACCCCATCCTGACGGGTGGCAGGCAGCGTGGTGCAGCAGCTCGATTCCGAATCCTATCCTCCATGGCAGCTTACAGCTCCTCCCATCCTCCTCCTAGGGGTCAAATAGGATCGCCTGTCCTTTCTGTCAATAAGGTGACCGGTTTCAAAACCCGCTTCCTGATTGGCCGGGAGGAGGATCAGGGTTACAACAGCAAATATTGATTCATGGTTGTAACACACCTGGGTGGACTCGGAGCGCACTCTCTGCAACCCGAGCCCACCCTATATTGAAGCCTATAATCGGTGGTTCAGAGTATAAAAACAGCCCCTCTGCATTAAAATTCATGCACCGGTGTCCTGAAAGGGGCCGCATGCATGGATGGGGAGGTGCTATATTGAGCCGACAATGAAAAAAAAAAAGTAGAACAAACTGGATGAAAGTTAATGACAATTTTTGACCTCAGCAGCAGTACCAAAACAAGGTTTATGGTTAGCCTGTCAAAAGGAAAGAAAAAAATGAATTTGTCAATTGCATGGAGAGATGGATAAGTAGTTTTGTCACCCCAGGGTGACTGCTCTGTGACGCAGGTTTCTTACTTCTGTATTTTGCCCTGATAACAGTTCTAACCCCTGATAAAAGATACCCATGTTTAGATGAATTCTGGGATATTTTAAGCCTCATTCAGCAATATCTCATGTGGCTAGCAATTTTTCACCCACGTCTTATAATATAAATATAAAACTTTCCATGTTGGTGGAGGCTGTGTGGAAAAAACAATGAATACAAAACAGCGAGAAAGGAAATCATATTGTTACGGACTGTGTACAGTGTGACCGATAAGAAAAATTCTATATGATCGGTATTTGGAGGGATGATTTGCATACACAAGAATATTATAAGACAAGTTGGTTTATTTTAAAAATATATTGCATTTTACACATATATTTTTTGGTAAATCATATTTTGTTTCAATTTTAACTTGAGTAACACCATCACTTTAAATGAATGGAAAAAAAACAGCACCGTACAATAGCTATTTTACCTATCCGGATGTTTGAACAACATTGGTACGAGAATGCAAGAGGGAGAGATTCTCCTGCCTGATATTAACACAGTTCTCTTTAGGGTTAAAAGAAAAAAAGTAATGCAGCTCTGTATCAATAATTAAATGCATTTTAAAGTGGTAGTAAACTTAGTTTACTTGTACCTACAGGAAAGCCCATAATAAAGCTTACCTGTAGGTACAGCAAATATCTCCTAATCTGTGCGCTGTTTAGGAGATATTAACACTGAATTCAGTCTATGACATCACCGACGTATGCACTCTGAAGACATGCCAGACCTTTAGGCTCGGTTCACACTTGTGCGATGCAGGAAACCCTGCAAATCCGGTGCAGGTTCCAGCATCGCACCTGAATCGCCAGTGGTCCATAGTGCCCTCTGCCAACTGCTGCCGATGTCAATACAAAGTTAACGACACCCCCAAATTAGTTCGCAGATCACAGTGCGAACAAAGAATTCGGACAGGAATCGGATCACATGGGTGAGCACATATGCGATCAGATTCCAGTGCGGACCAAAAAAAAAGGGTACTGTGCCATTTTGGTCCGTATGCTATGCAAATTCAATTTGCATCGCACAGACATTGCATGTGATCTGCACAGCAGTGCAAATCACACGCGATGTCCCACATTGCAGCAATGTGAACCGAGCCTCGGAGCTCCAGCTGTCAACAAACTCAAGCTCGATGGCTTCTCTGTGCATGCACGGGAATGACGTCATAAGGGCCCTTGGCTACTGTGAACCCGGAAGTAAGACCGGGTAAAGACGGAAGCCCTGTCAGCGGTAACAGCATACTAGCAGATTATGCATTTATCTTACAGGGGAAGGTTTTTCTTTGCAGCGGTTTACTACCAATTTAAAGAAGTTGGTTGTAATGTGTTATCAGGCTCTTGCAATGCCCTATACAAATAGAATGAGGATTGGGATAAGGAGGGGAAGTGCTAGGAATAAATCAGGTAAAATTTATGCAAATGGGTTGTTAATGAACTAGGGCGGAGAAAGCAAAATGAGTGGAAGGACCTCATGAATTTGCTGCTGCTCTTTCACTGTCCAGTCAGCTGGCTAGGAGTGGAGAGAAGATTCCACTGCATTCCTTAAAGCCTAACTACAGGCAACACTAGAAGAATTAAATTACTTGTTTGGTCCAGGGGAGCAAAATAATTATCCTCTGCTCCTCCCTGCATCTTCTTCCCTTACGAACCAGCATTCTAGGATCCTGAAGTCAAAACTAAAGAAAGGCCCATAGCCCTGCACTGGAAACGATGGAAAAGAGACAATCCACTATCATGGCGTTAGAAAGTGCCATCTGCCAGGGAAGCAGATGATTAGTCAAGTAAAACAGTTTCTCCTCTTTTCAAGACAAAACCAGCTGCTACCCCATCCTGTGCAAGCACAGCCTCATTGCAAGGACTATTTTTTTTAGTTGGCTGGAGTTGGGCTTTAATGTAAACTTCTTCATCCACCTAGGTGTTCTGCGTTAAAAGCTATGAAAATCTCAGGACAGGATGAATGACGATGCAAATCCTTTGGAAGATAAAACATCTACCATATATGTATTTAGCTACTTTTCTAAAATTCAGATCTCAAAAACTTTTCCCTTCATGAAGTTTAGATACACAGGAATAGCTGAAGGCAGGGCTGGGAAGGATATGTGTTCTTGTATCTTGTATGAAGACTCCACATAGTGATCATTGATAGCCATTTATTTTCGATGGTTGGGCACTTCTGGGCCTTTATTGGCTGCCCCTTATTTCTACTGGCATTTTTTGGGGAAATATATGGATTACATATACTCATGTTATTTTTAAATCCGGCTTCATTCAGGTACCGGATAATACAGAATCCTCTATAGATGATTCTATAAGGTGTGTTTATGCCCTAATTTTTCATGCATTGATATTCCTGGCTTTATGTAGTCGTATATTGATTGTTATCGCTCTATATTGGTTGCTTTCAAAAGCCGTATGCAACATCTGTAAGCATCCCTGGTGTCCAAATAGGCCTGCCCTATGTGGGTATGAGACAGGGTGAAGCTATATAATAGGCAATTTGAAAACTCTTGGATATTGTGAGTCCATCATTAACTTTTTCCATTATTCCTTGTTATGATTTTCTGTTTTCTTGTAGAAGGACCTCATCATTCTTCTAACCCCCTAAAGATGATTGACTATATTGAAACACATTGGGGTACCATTTACAAGCAAGGGCTCTGTATGACTCCCCTATGTGGATTGATGATTGTGATGTTTTATAATGTATGGTGTAATGTAGCATGACCTTTGGTCGGTTTTTAATTACGGTACATTTGTATACAATAAAATGTGATGCCTTTTACCGAATTGTGTTCAATAATCTTTTGGTAGAGCCTATAAAATCCCATTCAAGTATTGTTCTTTTTTTCCAATACCTGCCGTGTGTTTATATTACAGGGCTGGCATGCTGATAAGATCTGTGATTGTAGAAAAATACCTGTATTGTATACTTTCATATTCAATTTCTTCAGTGCCAACTGATGCAGAAGGCTATTTTTAAACTGCTTATAATGCATATCCAGGATATGTAAATATTTTAGTGTGCATGACTTATCTTTTCAGAACATAGCTAACAAAGTCCCTTTCAGCATTCATAGAACATAGCTAACAGAGTCATAAGATATATTTACTGACGGAATGCATTATATAAACAGAGCAATCTATAGTAGCCAAGAAGCCTGCAAAGGCATTTTTGGCACATTGTATACTGTATTATTGTCAATGGGGAAAAGGGTCTACTTTGTTTATTAAAAATCCTGGCTATTAAGTTGGCCCACGCTATATCCAAGCTATAACAGCTTCAACCCTTCTGGGAAGGCTGTCCACAAGGTTTAGTGTGTCTATGGGAATGCTTGACCACTCTTCCAGAAGCGCATTTGTGAGGTCGGACGAGAAGGCCTGGCTCGCAGTCTCCGCTCTAATTCTTTCCTAAGGTGTTCTATTGGGTTAAGGTCATTACTGTGCAGGCCAGTTAAGTTCCTCCACCCCAAACTCGCTCATTCATGTCTTTATGGACCTTGCTGAGTGCACTGGTTCAAATCATTTAGTGGAGGGGGGGGAATGGGGGATTATGGTGTGGTTTTTTTCAGGGGTTGGGCTTGGCCCCCTTAGTTCCAGTGAAGAGAACGCTTAAGGCGTCAGCATACCAAAACATTTTGGCCATTTTCACGCTCTCAACTTTGTGAGAACAGTTTGGGGATGGCCTCTTCCTGTTCCAACATGACTGCGCACCAGTACATAAACAAGGTCCATAAAGACATAGATGAGAGAGTTTGGGATGGAGGAACTTGACTGGCCTGCACAGATCCCTTCAACCTGATAGAACACCTTTGGGATGAATTACAGTGGAGACAGTGAGCCAGGCCTTCTCATCCAGCATCAGTGCCTGACCTCACAAATGTGCTTCTGGAAGAATGGTCAATAATTCCCATAGACACACTCCTAAACATTGTGGACAGCCTTCCCAGAAGAGTTGATGCTGTTATAGGTGTAAAGGGTGGACCAACTCGATAGTAGACTGGGAAGCCAATAAAGTTCATGTGCGTGTAAAGGCAGGCCCAATACTTTTAAAAATATTGTGTGTGTGTGTATATATATATATATATATATATATATATATATATACACACACACACACACACACACAATTATATATTTTGTGTGTGCGATATACATATTACACATACACAGATTCAGAAGACAATATATAAAAATGTGTGTTTTAAATAGATACGGATTTCTGAAAGCAAACAAATTACATCCGATACTGATTTGTATTCAGTAAAGTGCTCAGACGTCATGGAGGACACATGGCTTGTTAGAAGGGGGCTTACCCTGCTAACTACAGTTACACAATATGCCCACAGGCTCAATTTTCCTTTGCAAAACATTTTATGTCAAGATATTCCCCTAGCATCAAAAGAGCTATTAGCACACTAATATATCTTGCCAGGGCCCAGCATGAGTATCCTCAAAAGACCAGTAAAAACTAATTTATTTTTCTAACTGGTTTCCGTAAATGACAAGTGTTCAGAAATTTGTGTCACCTCCTTTAAAAAATGGGCACATATCTTGTTCCCTGCAGCAAATCTGCTGAATAACGGAGTGCGTTTCTGTAGAGAAACAGCTTTGACTTGGGAGGAGCATGAACACATTTCTGTAACATTTCTACAGCGATATTTGCCAGCGTAGATACAAACGCCGGCATCAATAATAAAATGACATTTTCTAAGGTCATTACAATTTTGAAATAATGATTGGACAATTTAGAACTCTAACTGGTATTACAGATATTATGTAATGTAGACTCATTACAGTGCCTATCCACTGTATATTCTGACATATTGCTATGTAAATGATGGATGGACATGGCATTCAACTGAATAGGGGACTGTGCATTTTCAAAAAGCATCAGATTTACAGAAAATTTACCAAAGCCTGTTTATTTTTCCATTTTACTTGCTTGTGTTGTCAAATTTCCATGCACATATGGTATACTGCGTGTGATTTTGCTAGTATTTTTTTCTGGCAACAAACGTCAAACCAGAAAGTGCAACATCCTTACTAAAATTCTGCTGAAATCAAACCAGTTACAGTAGAAGCCACCTAGATAATGGATTGTTTACAATTGTCAGTTTTTATGTAAAACCTTCATCCCAAATGAAAAAAATAAAAATAAACTGTTGTTTTAGCTGCTTATAAAGTGATAACTGGTGTTTGGCTTCAATTTGTTAGTGTATCTAAATCTGCTAATATATTTACCACAACCCTCCACAGATTAGCAAAAGGAGTCACTGTGCTAGTGTGGGCACTCTAATACAATGTGTTAGGCTGGGTTCACACTACGATTTTCCCGTCCGTCAGCCGCATACGATTTCAGTTTTGAAAACGTACGGGCCCGTACGGGAAAACACATACATAGACAATGCATTGCAAATCGTATGCACTCAGATGCATCCGGGTGCGTACGATTTGCTGGCAAAACGTTTTTTAACAGTACACAAAACCGTGTTCGACCACGGTTTTGAGTCAGTTTTTGAAACCGTATGGCAAACGCATACGTTTTTTTTTTAACATTAAAGTCAATGGAAAACGCACATATGTGCGGTTCCATACGTATAAACCGTATGCGTTTTTCGCCTGCGCATGCGCATTTTCAAAACAAGAAAATCTTTTTTTATTAAATGACACTAATTCCAAAAACGTATGCGTTTTTTTAATCAAAACCGGATGGAACCGTACGCACTTTTTGAAACCATATACGTTTTATAAACGCATACGTTTACGTACGGTTCAATCCGTTTCAGCCGCATACGGTTTTTCATATAAATCGTATGCGGCTGACGGATGGGAAAATCGTAGTGTGAACCCAGCCTTACTGGCCAGATCACAAGGTTAAACCAGAGAAAAAAAAATGAATGCAGTCACAGGGTTGGTCTGCTGCAATATATTACATTTTGGTTTACTTCTGTTTTAACTGTAGCTGAGCAGCAGAAACAGAAAAAGACATTTGATTAATTTTCAATGTTCAAAAGCAAACTCCCCCGTTCATCCACGTCTTCATGCTTTATTTTGTTGAGAAATCACTTTGAAAAACACCCACCTAGCATTTCTAGCTGTTGCCATCTTGAGTAAGGGCAAGATCATTCATGCAGCATTTAATTCTTAGAATACTTCTGCCCTTGGCTCAGGCATGCAGGCAAGAGGGTGTGATTAACGGAGAAAGCCCCTTCTCTAGATAAAAAAAAAACTGCTCATGAGGACTCCTGGGATGCATGACATTATTTTGGCCTAGACCAGGAAGCAACTGAAGAAATGTACAAAGATATAAAATAAAAAGTACCGTATTTATCGGCGTAAAACGCACACTGTTTTCTCCTTAAAATCAGGGGAAAATAGTGGGTGCGTGTTATACGCCGAACCGCTGCCTCGGATGGGAAGGAGCGCCGCTGAAATAGAGCCGAGTGTACTTGGCTCTGCTCGCAGTCATGCCCAGTCCTGCCTCCTAGCATTTATGTCCGGCCATTGGATCGGTGTTATGGCCATCATAGGAGCCGGACCAGGGGGTGGGACTGCGAGACAAGTCGAGTGGAGCAGAGTACACAGTACACTCCGCTCTGTCTATTTAGTCGGCGCTCATTACCTCCTATCCCTCCGTGTTTGTAGGTTAACTACATTAACCACTTAAGACCCGGACCAAAATGCAGGTAAAGGACCTTGCCCCTTTTTGCGATTCGGCACTGCGTCGTTTTAACTGACAACTGCGCGGTCGTCCTTTTTTCCCCACAAATAGAGCTTTCTTTTGGTGGTATTTGATCACCTCTGCGGTTTTTATTTTTTGCGCTATAAACAAAAATAGAGCGACAATTTTGAAAAAAATGCAATATTTTTTACTTTTTGCTATAATAAATATCCCCCAAAAATATATAAAAAAAATGTTTTTTCCTTAGTTTAGGCCGATACGTATTCTTTTACCTATTTTTGGTAAAAAAAAAAAAAAAAAAAAAATCGCAATAAGCGTTTATCGGTTGGTTTTCGCAAAATTTATAGCGTTTACAAAATAAGGCATAGTTTTATTGCATTTTTATTAATTTTTTTTTTTTTTACTACTAATAGCGGCGATCAGCGATTTTTTTCGTGACTGCGACATTATGGCGGACACTTCGGACAATTATGACACATTTTTGGGACAATTGTCATTTTCACAGCAAAAAATGCATTTAAATTGCATTGTTTACTGTGAAAATTACAGTTGCAGTTTGGGAGTTAACCACAAGGGGGCGCTGTAGGATTTGAGTGTTCCCTGTGTGTGTTTACAACTGTAGGGGGGTGTGGCTGTAGGTGTGATGTCATCGATCACGTCCCCCTATAACAGGGATGACATGATCGATGTTGCGGCCACAGTGAAGCACGGGGAAGCTCTCCCCGTTCTTCAGCTCCGGGGACCGATCGCCGCACTGCAGCGGCGATCGGGTCCGCGAGTCCCGCAGCTTCGGACCGGGTCACGGGAGCGCGCCGCGGGCGCGCGCCCGTGACCCACGGCTGGGTACTAGAACTAACGTATATATACGTTGATGTGCCCAGCCGCGCCATTCTGCCGACGTAAATGTGCAGTAGGCGGTCCTTAAGCAGTTAAGCAATCTGGCCGGGTACCGCGCGGTACAGGAGATTCAGTTTGATGTTCCCGGCTGAACTGAAAGCAAGTGAGCACTCAGTGTGCACTTCCTGTCAGTCCGGCCGGAGTCCAGACCGACAGGGGGAAGGAAGAGAAGCTTGGCCACGCTACAGAGAAGGGTAAGTGATGCCTTAAGGCAGTGCTGCAGGGTCTCTATAGAGAGATCAGGTGGCTGTAGGAAGCGCGGCAAGCACGGGCCCTGCTTGGGGCCCCAGGCCAGCTCGGGGGGCCGCAAGCAATTGGGCCTGCCTAGAGTGCTCATCACCTCAATGGGTGACGGTAGTTGTAGTTCTCTCATTCACAGAACCCTGTGAATTAATCGTGGAGCCCCTCACAGTCGTGTTTTTATTTTTAATTGTGACAGCGGGTGCAGAGAGAAGATCCTCAGCCTGCTATCCCAATGGGGACTCAAGGGCTGATCATTTAGGAACATGGATATGGGTGCAACATGCTATGAGAAGTGAACTTTTCATTAAAGCAGTTGTAAAGGAAAAACATTTTTTTGCTGAAATGACTGTTTACAGGGTATAGAGACATAATAGTTAACCGATTCCTTTTAAAAATTATTAAAAATAGGTAAAAAAAAAATCAATCATATAATGTACCTGCAGTTTCAGTTTAGTTTTTGCATGCTTTTTCATGCTTCTGTGATGTACAGACACACAGTGGGTAGTGTTGGTTTGTAAAACGAAAGTGATTGGTTCTGAGGGGTTTTAGACACAGTAATCACACCTCCTTGATTAGTGACCACAGAGAGAAAGCTCCCATGACTTTTTTCATCAGGAAACATACAACCAGGAAGTGTCCAGAACAGAGAAGGATTACAGAAACATCATAGCAAAAACGAACAATGAGGATATGAAAACAGGACTGCAGTAAGGTAAAGGAAGCTATTTAGCTAAAAAAAAAAAATCCTTTAGTGACCCTTTAAAATGTTTGAGTGTTTAGTTCTGCTTTAATGACCAGTTTAACTGAAAGGAAGGGATGGTGACAATCGGGTCCCTGGGTTGTTGTGAAAATAATTCAGGAATCTTCAAAGCCAAGAAAAACTATTTTTCCATGGCTATCAACAGCGCCTTAAACCGCCCCCGGGATCTCTTCAAGCTGGTCTCGCAGACCATGAATCCAGACTGTCTTGAAGCCCCCAACGCAGACACCCAATAATTTTGCAATGAATTGTCGGATTTCTTCATCAATAAAATTGAGGGAATCCGGGAAAGCATTCCGCAAAACAATACCCCTGAGCTACCACACAGCACCGGGAGGAACCGGCTACAACCAACAAAGTTCACGCTGGAACCTATCTCTATCGATGCCACAGAAAATATCATCAGCGCTTTGCGTAACAGCACTTCGCCTAATGATATCATCCCCACTAAGCTGCTAAAGGAATGTGCCGATATCCTGGCACCTCCCATTACGCAGCTTATAAATCAGTCATTTAAGGAAGGCATAGTGCCCTCCCTGCTGAAAGAGGGCACAATCCAGCCCATCTTGAAGAAACCTACCCTGGATCCCAAGGATCCAAATCACCGCCGTCCCATAACAATGCTAAACGTTTTCTCCAAGGTAATGGAGAAAGTGGTGGTACAACAGCTGCAACAGCATCTAGATACCCACAACCTACTCGATCCACTGCAATCAGGATTCTGTCCCGGACACGGGACGGAAACAGCACTGCTCAAAATATGGGACGACGTTCTGGAGGCCGCAGACGAAGGAGAATCTTGTCTCCTGGTTCTGCTGGACCTAAGCGCAGCCTTTGACACCGTAGATCACAAACTGCTACTGACTCGGCTGAATGAGGTAGCCGGAGTCACAGAGGGTGATTTACCATGGTTTTCCTCCTTTTTGGGAAACCGATCTCAAACGGTGAAATTGGGACCGTTCACTTCTGGAAAACGCACGGTGTCATGTGGAGTCCCCCAAGGCTCACCTCTGTCACCGGTGCTCTTCAACATCTATCTTCGACCTCTCTTTGAAGTCATCAGTAGTCAACAACTACTTTATCACTCATATGCAGACGATACGCAACTGTATTTTCGCATCTGCAATAGAAAGGATCATCATCTCAGCTTAGAGAATTGCCTCTCTTCGATTGAAAACTGGATGACTAGGAGTTATCTCAAACTCAACAATTCTAAAACAGAACTTCTGTTTCAGGCCAGTCGCAAGAGTCAACTGGCAACAACCTGGACACCTCCACCCATTCTGGGCCAGATCATCTCCCCTAGCGCCAAAGTCAAAAGTCTCGGGATCATTTTTGACACCCACATGACAATGGACGCACAAATAGGGTCAGTAGTCAGCGGATCTCACCATCTGCTGCGAATACTCCGCAGACTTATTCCATTCATTCCCAAAGAAGATGTGCCAGTCGTGGTGGGAACAATTGTGAACTCCAGACTGGACTATGCAAATCCCCTTTACCTCGGACTCCCAAAGTACCAAATCGCACGTCTGCAAGTCGTACAAAATACGGCCGCCAGACTGGTGACTAGGAAAAAACCCTGGGAATCAATCTCACCGTCGCTAAGATCCCTTCACTGGTTGCCAGTAAAAGACAGAATTGCTTTTAAAGCTCTCTGTCTGACTCATAAATGCATCCATGGGAAAGCACCGCAATATCTTTGCGATAAAATAGAACCCCTCAATCCCAATCGCATTCTGCGATCCAGTGACCAAAATTTGGTCAAAGTACCCAAAGCCAGACTCAAGTCCAAAGGAGAAAGAAGGTTTGCGGTCCAAGGTCCCAGACTTTGGAACGCTTTGCCAACCTGCATTCGGTTGGAGGAAAACCACCTGACCTTCAGAAGACAGATTAAAACTCTGCTCTTTTGATGTCAAGAGAGACTGATACAACAAGCGCCCAGAGGCGATTTGGTTCGCATGTGCCGCGCTATACAAGTTTTTCATTCATTCATTCATTCAAGATCTGGTTACCACTTCTGGATGTGGGTGCCTGAATTTAACTGTGCTTAGTTTAGTCATTTTGAGTTGACTAGTAAGAGAAAGCAGCAGCTTTGATCCAATGCTGGTATTTTGCTTTGTAAGACATCCCCTAACATGTCATGTGTCTGTTAACTGCTGGAAAATGACTTGCTCAGGACTTACCTACATCCATTGCCGTCTCCATGAAGCTTTTCTGCCTTGAAGCAAATTCAGCCAATAGCTTCTGTTGTCTCTCTCTGGCCTTCTGGCGCCTGTTGCAAAAGAATGTAAAACTAGTTTAACTGTACAGTTTTTATGTGAATTTCTACAATTCTTAGCATAAAAGAGACATGGAGTAATAGATAAAAGAATGGCAAATTAGGCACAGCTATAAAGAATTTTAATTTTGCAAAGAAATCAGAACTATAAGCCCCAAAGAGTATGGAAACCATGCATGCATGCAGTAACCATTACCTATTCTGAAAATGTACTTCCCCCTCGGATCCACTGCCCTCAATATACTCTCTACTGAAAAATCTACCAAACTCCTTGACTCCACGTATAGGAAAGCATTAAGGATTGTCCACACCAAACACACACAGCAAAGCATGTTGCCATGCGTTTTTACATGTTTTTAATTTATTGTTTTACTCTGCTGTCTTAAATGGTTGGGAAATTCTCCAAAAATATTGCATCGGTACAGTGAAGAGAGAAGTCACTAGTGGTGTACCACAAAGCTCTGTACTAGGTCCTGTTCTATTTAATCTACATGCAATATCTAAAAACGTTTGTTGGGCAAGGCATGTCTTTTTGCCGATGACACAAAGGTGTGCAATAGGGTTGACATCCCTGGAGATGGAGACGGAAACAATTTTCTGTATCAACATTAAATTAAATTGAAGGCTTGGTTGGTCGAATTTTGAAATCAATGTGTAAAGCCATAGGTAATAGGCCTGACTATAGACCAGGGGTCCCCAAACATTTCGAACAAAGGGCCAGTTTACCGTCATTCAGACGTTAAGAGGGCCGGATTGTGGCCAGTGGGGGTAGAAAAGGTCCTGGGCCCAGCATCAGTGAGAAAGAATATTACCTGCGTGCTGGTGGTGTAGTCAGCAGTGTTAATTTTGGCATCAAATTTAGTTTTAGTTATAGTCTTTGGTCTAAAATGTTACCAATTGTTGCCAATTTAGTTTTAGTCCCATTTTAGTCACCTGCAATTGTTTTGGTTTTAGTCATATTTAGTCGTATTTAGTCGACTAAATCTGCAGTACATTTTAGTTGACTAAAATCAAATGGGTTTAGTTATTGCAATGCATTATTTAGGCATTTCACTAGGTTTTTAAAACTTTTTATATACTAATGGAGTAAAAAATTCTAATATGTTATTTATGTTATCAAGGTTTGAACAAGAGATACAGATTTAGCCACTCTTGATGATCTAAATCTGAGGAGGCCTGTAATGCACAGCGCTGTAGGTGGTAGTGTGAGGAGACCTGTATTGCACACAGAGCTTTGAACGGTGGTCTGAGGAGGCCTGTAATGCTGCACAGTGCTGGATGGTGAGGGGAGGCCCGTAAGGGTCATTTCACACTAGCCGACGAACGGTCCGCTAATTACAAGTCCGTTAATGGACTTAAAATGAACCCCTATGGGAGCGGATCCGTTAGCGGATGATGCATCCGCTAACGTCCGCCAGATCCGCATCCGTTTTTTCGGACGGAAGAATGTCCTATTTTTCTTCCGTCCGGCCAAACGGATCGGATGCAAACGGACAGACGGTCCGTTTCCATCCGACTCCCCATTGGGGAGAGCGGAGGAGAGACAGGGCGGTCTCTCAGAGCTACACCCCAGTAGAAGTCTAATCAGACGAAACCGGTCGGGTCCTTTGCTCCCCAACCACTTTATGCGCAATTGTTATACAATCTGATCTTTGCTCTTTCTGCTTGCATGTGCGTTATGGATTTTTGAAGTTATGTTCTTTTGGACTTTTTCCTTTAAACCATTTGCGGTGTTTTATGCAAGTTTGAATTTACTTCATTTTTAAAAGATTGTTTTTGGTGTGTTTTTGGAAACATTAAAAACATTTTACACTATGAGGAGGTTCCCTCTCTCTCTTTTTTTAATGATTGAACACCCCGAGGGTCAACCCCCATTAATATCCCTGGAGTTCCCTGGATATATGCTGGATTGCTGAATTCATGCTTTTTTCCGATTGCTGATTGCTGCTTTCAAGACATCCATCCATCCATTCGGAGAAACAGAGATCCAGGAGGGCGGTTGGCCCACGAATGCCCATTGGACCCCCCACCGTAAGGTGAGCTGCGGGTCTACATCAGCTGGTAAGAAGTATCCAACCTATTTCTTATTAGTTATCTATCTGGAGTATATGATTTACATTTACCCTATATGGACTTCCACACTTCTATGTTGGACAAGGTGTCACTCAATTTATCGAGCAGTTTTGCCTGAATGTGATAACATTCCAGCTATCCATTTTGTGTATGGACTCCTATATGGGATATTTTTTTCAAATATTTTTTTTCAAATTGCCACTTTTCAGTAAACATCTCATTTGTATGGACTCTTATGCGGGCTATATTGAAACATATTTCACTCATTTTTTTTGCTTGAATGCACATATATTTGTCACTGTATGGTCACTATACATGGAATAATGTCTATGTGACAATATTTGAAAAGTTTTGTTTTATTTAGTAGATTTTATTGATTAGCTTTTTTCCATTTTTTTTTCATTTTTTTGCTTGAATGCACATTTCACTGGCGCTACATTTTCTTCACCTATTTTATATACATATCCACTGTTGTGTTGGCTGCCTACAAAACACTATTTTTCTACTAGTTTAGCGCAATATATTTACGTATTTATTTAATGCACACAAGTGCTCTGGACGGTGGTCTAAAGGGAGGCCTGTAATGCAGCCCTCAAAAATTCCACTCACCTATTCGCATTTTGCGAGTGGAATTATGAGGTGTGCGAGTATGTTCCAGGCTGCGCTGTCCCAGGAATGTAAAGCCAATTCCCCGCCGCCGCCGTGCAGAGGCTCGCAGCGCGGGCATTACAATAGTAGAAATAGTTATTCCTGGGGACCGCCCCTCTCCCTCTCTCCGTGCCAGTGCACACACCCTGCACCCACAGCGTGGACATTACAAGAAGAATACAGAGGTCAGATGCTGGGGACTGCCCCTCTCCCTTCCTTCTTGCTACACATTTCACCCCAGCTCACTCGCAGTGCGGGCATTACAATAGGAACAGTCCCCTGCCTATGGACCGCCCCTTTCCCTCCCTCCTTGCTTAACATCCCGCCCCCCGCACTCGCAGTGCGAGCATTACAATAGGAATAGTAAGCCGCCTATGGACCACCCCTTTCCCTCCCTCCTTGGTGCACATCCCACCTCCTGCACTCGCAGCGCGGGCATTACATTAAGAATACAGTAATCGGCCGCCTATGGACCGCCCCTCTCCCTCCCTCCTTGCTGAACATCCCGCCCCCCGCATTAGGAGTGCGGGCATTACAATAGGAATAGTAAGCCACCTATGGACTGCCCCTGTCCCTGCCACACAGCCCACTCCCCGCAGTGGCAGCATTTCAACAGAAACAGTCAGCTGCCTGGGAACTGATGAGCACTGATCAGGCCGCACTGGTGGGTACTGGTAAAGCTGCATTTGATGGGCATTGGTGGGCATTGGTGAGGCTGAATTGATGTGCACTCGTGAGGCTGCACTGATAAGCTACACTGAGATGCTGCACCGATGAGCACTGATAGGCTGCATTGATGGGCACTGATGAGGCTGCACTTTGTTATTATTTTTGTAACTTATTCCTGCATAAAACATTTAACAGTGTCATTTTATGAGATCATTTCTGAGGGGGCGTGTTTAGGGGTGGAATTATGGGCGGGCAGGGTAGAGGGTTGGGTGAGGCAACTGGTGGCGAGTAACTTAAGGCCTGGCTAGTAGCTCAGGACTTGAAAATTTGAGCCCTGCTGTAATGTACACACTCACAGTGCTCTGTTCTGGATGGTCGCGAGTTGGAACTCTCGTTGGGAGTCCTATAATGCACAGTGCTGCTCTGGACGGTTGTTTGAGGAGGCCTGTGATGCTGCACAGTGCTAACTGCTAAGCATGGAGCTCTGTGGAAACTGGAAGTTCACAAGGTAAAGTTCACAATGTAAATATCTCTCTCACATTGTTCGTTAACAAAAACTGAATACATTCTCGTCATTTTATCAGTGGACGAAAACGGGGGGAGGACATGACTTCAAACTGGAGGAAAGTTCTAAACTAATTTTAGAAATTTTAGAAAGTATTATTTTACTGAAGGGTAGTTGATGTAGCAGCAGAGGTAGTAAGACAGGCAACAGTAAATGGCTTCAAAACATGCTTGGGACAAACATAGCTCTACAGTCAGACAATAAAGTTACAAATAAAAAAAATAAAATGGGCAGACTCGATGGGCTACTCTGTCTTTTTCTGCCGTCACTTTTCTACATTTTTATCTGCAGAATATTTTAAGGAACATCTTCAGCAGGTACAGTAGGAGGTTTTTAAGACAAAGATGGCAGAAACTACAAGAATAGCCCACTTCTTTGAGAACTTCATCCACCGACTAAAATTCAGTAAGAACTTAGTGAGGAGTGAAAATGCTTTCAGGCGTTGCCATAAACTGCACATGCCATCTTGTTTATGAACAGGGAATGTTTTGCAGGGTTTTGTCTTTGTACCCAAAGGAGAATGGCGAGACAGATGACAGCCAGATTACAACAATGCCAAGGGCTTTTGTGAGACAGTGGCAAGGAGTTAATGTTGGCAAGCATGTGGTGTGTTGTTCAATACAGTGACTGTCTGGGGAAGAAATATTTTCTGCAGACAGCTAATATTTCCTGAAAATCCACTTCTTTTCCTTCTGTGTGTTCTAGAACTGACATCAAAAAGCAAATTTGGGGGGCGTGGCATGGACATGGCTGAGTGAGGCTGCTATTCTCTCGAGCTCCCGGCCTTGGCCTCCCCTTTACCGGCTAAAACTGCATAGATTTCGGCATGCAATCTGCCAAAAAGCGTAGCAACCAAGCTACTACCCGAGTGACCAGATCCAGTATACCGACCGGCGATTTGCACCGGTACTTTAAACACCAGCCGCGGACATCACCCGGAGCCAGAGCAACAGCACCACGAGGCATGCCACGTGGAGATCTGGCTGACTCCCAGGACCAGAAGTGTGTGAGATTTCTCCCCTACGGAGCCGAGCTCTCCTCCCAACCCTTTGGTGGCACCAGAACCCGTAGACCTGGCTAAGGCGTCCCCGACCTCCCCCTCCCCGGGTGGCTCCTCGGTGGACAGGGAGATTCGGTCCCTCCTGCAGGCCCTCCCTACACGATCGGACATCGAGGCGCTGATCTTAAAATTGGAAGAGACTCACCGTCGTGATTTCCAGGAGGTGAAGGCAGAGGTGTCCACCCTGTCGGACAGGGTATCGTCGGGAGAAGCCTCGCTCATGCTCGCTGGAGCAGAGTGTGGTTGGCCTGGAGAGAGCGAGAGATCAGCACAGGGACACGGCGATCGCCCTGCAGCTCCACCTGGAGGACGTGGAAGACCGGAGCCGCCGCAACAACCTGCGGATCCGGGGGATGCCCGAGACGGTGGATACGGAGGCCCTGGAGGGTAAACTGCAGGAGATATTCTGCGAGATCCTGGAGGAAACGTTGGCGGTGGTCTAGGTGGATAGGGCACATCGCGCCCTAGGCCCGAGAGAGGCGGATCAAGATAGGCCCCGAGACGTGATTTGCAGGCTTCTAAGGTATGCACAAAAGGAGCATATTATTCGGAGAGCATGGGAACAGGGCGCGGTGGAGGTAGATGGAGCTCAAGTGAAAATTCTGCCAGACCTTTCCAGGGCGACACTCCGCCGCAGAGCGATGTTGAGACCCGTTCTAGACCTAGCAAGACAAGATTACACCTACAGATGGGGGTATCCACTATCGGTGACCTTCAGGAAAGACGGGCAAGCCTTCACACTACAAACCCCGGCGGATCTACCTGGATTATTCCGGTTCTTGGGAGCAGAAACAGTGTTGGTACTGGACTGGCTGCAGATGCTACCACGCACACTTGGAAGTTTGGGACCCTCCAACTACAGAATCCCGACACACCCACGCCAGCAATGCCGAGGCAGACGGCGACACAGAGCACCATCGGGTGAAGAACCTCATGAGTAACGTGAGTAGGCCTTGGGCCGCAGCACACCGTTCACTCCCTGAATCCCTGACACAGTGACATAAGCGAACAGTCCCAGCCGACACACATAGAGCGCTGTTTTGTGTCTTAGCAACCCATTTTTGTGTTGCTCCGTTGGTTTTTCTTATTATCTACCCCCCCCTACTTTGTTAGCCCTGTGTTGTAGGGAGTGCTGTCGATCTTTCTAGTCATTTAGCCATGCCCCTGTCCTGAAACTACACCTGAGGCTTTGTGTTGTGAGGGGGGTGGGGGACGGCAACAGACCCTTTCTAGCTGACTGTAATTGCCCACACTGTGCCAGGCCAATCACTTGTCCTACGCGCTCCCTGCCGGGGTAGAGGGCTCCCGTGTTAGAACGTGCCCGATCATTTCAAGACCTGTCCCGCCCTGCCCCCAAGCTGCTACTCAAATTTCCCTCCCCTGCTTAAGACAGTACAACAGCTGCTGAGCCGCTGAACCACCGGACTTCACTCCTGGTTCGGCAGCTGCAGTATACTGAAGATGTCCATCTTACCCAAATTCATATATCTTATGCAGGCCCTCCCCGTACATATTCTGACCGAATACTTTAGGCAGGTGCAATCCCGGGTTCGGGACTTTTTTGTGGGCGGGGAAACGTCCTAGGCTACATAGAAAGGTTCTCACCCTACCCAAACACTGTGGGGGTCTGGCCATGCCGGATATACTACCATGCGGCGCAATTAAATCGCCTTATAGACTGGTGCCGATACAGACCGACCAAACTTTGGCCAAGAATAGAGCAGGAACAATGCAACGTTTTTTCTGTGCCGGGCCCCTTGGTGTCAGGCCCTACAACAAAAGGATGTGTACCACCATCCTTTAATAAGAAACACCATTAGGATCTGCATTAAGCTGCTGGAGCGGTCCCACCTGTTCTCGGGTGCCTCGCCGCTGCGACCAATCCTGGGCAACCCATGTTTTACGCCAGGGCTCAGAGATGGCAGATTTGTCGCCCTGCGAGAGTCGGGTTTCTTCCAAGCCTCTCATTTCGGCGGGGCGGGTTGGTGGAGAACTCCGGCTGAACAAATGGACCAGTCGGACCATTACCGGCTGGATTTCATGAGAGCCTGTCAACTTAGTCATTTTCTCGGGACCATCCCGCCCCCCTCACCCTTGGAGAAAATGTGCCTGGAGTTGGGCACGTTGCCCCACGCCTTATCACAGCTGCATACACTGCTGGTGATGCCACTGGTGGGCTATCAGATCCCATGTCTAGACAGGTGGGAGCGAGATCTGGGCTATCAGCTCCCGACCACCAAGAAACAACAAATCCTTACATTTACACACAAATCCTCAATTTGCACCACGGTCCAGGAGACCAACTACAAACTACTGACGAGATGGTACAGGACACCGGCACTGCTGAGCAAGTTGTTCCCGACAACATCAGACCTCTGCTGGAGATGCCAGACAGACAAAGGCACCCTGCTGCATGTGTTTTGGTCCTGCCCACGTCTTCGGTCATTCTGGAAGGAGGTCAGTCGAATTGCACAAAAATGTACAGAGTGCGTGGTTCCGGATGACCCAGCGTATTTCCTCCTACACGCAAATGACACCCCTGCGCGTATATACAAAAAGTCAATTATTCGCCACTTGTTGGACGCAGCCAAAGCGTGCATTCCACTATGCTGAAAGTCTCCACATCTGCCGACGGTAGCCATGTGGCTACGGAAGGTAGATGAGATTGGCCGGATGGAGGATCTAGTCCTGACAAAGCAGGACAGGAACGAACTGTATTCCCAGACCTGGCAAATGTGGGGCATGTTTAGATACTCGGAGGAGGAGGGCCAGGCCCTCAGGAGGTGAATGACTGCTCCCCTGGACGAGGCTCACTCCCCCCCCCCCCGTGTAGGGCTCTAATGGAATGACTGTCGGGTTCGTCTCCTGGAGCACACCACCGGCTGGTGATGGCCTTTTTTACACTCCGCATACCCCCCCTTCTTTTTCTTTTTCCTTCTCTTCTCTTTTTCTTTTCCTTCCCCCTGCACCCTTCTGTCCCTTTACTCTTATCGCCTGCTTCTCGAGCAGCACTAGCAATTTTGCTGCTCTCTTTCCGATTAACCATGTTTAGAAAACGGAAAATGTGGGAGGCTGTCCCGTGGATCCATGGTGCCCAGACACAATGTATGCCACAGTGGGGTTAGCTGGGATTTGATGTAGGTTTGTTAGACTGCAGTCTACGTATGGTTTCCCATGTGTGTGTGTGTGTGTGTGTGTATATTTTCTGATACCAACTGTTCGCTGTGGTTCATGTGGACCAGCCCTCTGTTATGTATAAATAAACAATTAAAAAAAAAAAAAGCAAAATTTGGTTGAGAAACGGGACTAGAAGTAGCGTAAGGTTTTGGAGCCCTTGACAAAATGGTTGCATTAAAGCCATAATCTGTCCAAGAAAATGTGAAAAATGTGACCGAGAATTATGCCCAAGTCAAACAGGCCACTTGTGTGCATGAAATAGAACTAGAATCAGATGTGGAGACTGGTGTTTGAACCAGCTTTTTACTCTAGGCGAAGGGACTAGCTCTGAGTGTTCGCACTTTGGCAGAATGATCGCATGAGATTTTGCTGTGGCTTCCTTTTGCATGGTCTTCCCCATAGTTACAAGTGAGGGTAGTCCCCTATGCAGTACTCAAAGGTATAAAGTGTGTAGTATTGGGCAAGCGTGCCCAGGAGTAGACGATAACCTTGGTGTAGACGGTTCTGCAACGAATCCTCATGCCAAAAGGGTGGGAGAAGTACCTAGGTACCTTATAAAAGGGGCTTGGGGCAGAGGTTTGTGACCAGTGTTGCGATGCTCACCCTCCTGAGATATACAGTAGTAATGGGGTATATATGGTGCATAAAGCATTGTGTGTATATAAATGTCTATGCAGAACAGCAAGTTCATAGAGTCTAACTGGAGTGTTCAGGGTAACTTTCTGCTGATCTCAATGCACCAGATGCAGCACCTCTGAAGAGACTGAAGTATCTCTAGGCAACAGGCAAATGGTAACATACATTGTGACAGTCAAAATCAGGCTCATCAAATAGTAAGAGCTTCCGATAGACAGTCTCACAACAACAACAGGTAAGCTCAGACCAAGATGGAAGTACTGGGTGGATGGATACACCTGCAGGACCAAGAGAACACACAGGGGGGCACCAAATTTCCGTGAGCGGTTGGCTCATGCATCTGGAATGGGGAGCTTCTTCCAGAGATCCCATAAGAAGCTTTCCACCACCTTGTTGGTTTCCCCTTCTTCATCTCATCCATCCTGACATCCAGACTTTGCAGGCTGCAATTTGTAGTTCGAGGCCCCCCATTCCAGATCCATGAGCCGACCACTCACAGATTACATACAAAAAGTGACATTTCTTCTTCCTATGCGAGTTACTATTTAAGTACTTCTCAGTTCTATTAAGTTCGATTAGCCCTCCCGGTGAGCTCTCTTGATCCTGCAGGTGTATCCACCCAGTACTCTTATCTTAGTCCGAGGTTCCCTGTTGTGAGGAGCCCTTACTATGTGATGTTCCTGTTTTTAACTGTCACAATGCGAGTTGCCATTCATCACAATAAATCTGTTAATACACTACACTCAGATTGTGCACTGCTTTTCTTCTTGCCCGTCATCCACCTGAGATCTCAGAGTGTTTGAATGTTAATGCCAAATTTGAAATGTGCACGTGAAGTAAATACATTTCAAATAGAGCCTCATTTTTGTCCAGGACATTGGACTGGAAATAAGAGTACAAGCTTAGCCTGTCACGGTGGGCATCCCCCCCCCCCCCAAAGGGGTATTCCGAGACTGGGTTCCCAAGAGATGAACCACAGCCCAGGACACGCACATTTACTTCATTTTACCAAGGTGAGTGCTCATGCATGACCCAGTGCCAACAGCAACATTACAGACAGCCCCACAGCATGGTGTCCGGGTAGGGTATGTCTCCCATGGTGTTTCCAAGGCTGCAAAAATCCTGATATACTGTTTTTATGTTGGCATTAGAAGACAGTGAGAAAATTCTGCATGTATCCTGTATGATTAGGGTTAAATTTCTCTTAGTAGAGAGATGGGATTTAGCACCTAGACACTGGCAGAAAACTGAGGCTAGGTATAAGCGATTTGGGGGATGTCCCAGGAGCTTTACTTGCAGTATCCAATCAGCTGAAGATAGCTGCATTAAACTCATAGGGGGAGGGAGGAGCACAATCAAAGCAGACTTTTAAAAAGGTACCTATTTGTTAAATAGTAGGAAAAGTAAAATAAGTTTATATTCATAAGATCTTTTTAATAAATTATAAAATGCATTTAAAAAAAGGCCTTTTTGTATAATGTATCTGTAAAAACAGAGGAGTAGAGAGGGCAGAGCCCTGCTACAGTCACTACATACTGGACTCCTGATATTCCATCTGGACGCAAGTACTAACGGAAGCTGCTTTTGCTTTCAATCATGCATATGAAGCTTAGCTGGCCCTCTACATAATCCGTTTTGGATCACAGTGGGGGTACAGAAATTCCTTTTCCCTTTTTTCTAACAAATGGTGTTCTTACCTGGTCTCCAACTACTTGAAAAGTCAAAACGCTCTGGTTTGGGGTGTTGTCTGTGGTGCCCCTGCCCCAAATCTTTTAGCGAAATGAGTAGTGGAATTGGGATCCCGCTGTCCAGCGCATCCAAAAAGCATACTGTATAACTCAATGCAAAATAGAGGTCCACTGTAAAGAAGTGAAATCGTGCATGTTCAGATGAACTCGCACGGCTTCACTCCCGCAGCCCAGTGTGAACCTGGGCTTAAAGAAATGTATAGCAGATTTTTAACTTGTGCAAAAAATGAAAAAATGGCCCCGGTAGACAGGTGGTTAAATATAGTCATCAATAGCCATAAAAAAGATAAAACCCCACTGTGTGTTCCAAAAGTATTTTTTAAACCTAAATACTACCTTGTAACCATAGTAGTGTAATAATCAATGGACTACACATGGCCTGTACAGAGAGAAGAGCTGAAAAGGCGACTAAGTCCTTCCATACAAGACCAGTCACTTCGCACAAGGAAAGAGCAACAGTGACCGGACTTTACTACAGAAAGCTCCAGCACACAGACAAAATTTCACTCTGTATTACTGCACAGATCTGGAATTAACACAAACATAACAATAACCAAGAATACGCATGACTCAAATTAAGAAAATATTTGCTTATCCTGGAGTTGAGCCATCATCCACCATCACTGTGCATGTACTCTTATTGTACATTAGCGGATGTAAACATGGTATGCATATGTGGTACTGTGTCTATGGATTTGTGCAAAATTATGTATACGTTTTATGATTGACTTTTGTCCTAACTTGACATTTTTTTTAGTTGCTGAAAAACAATTATGTCAAAGAGCAACAAAATAACAATGCTGATGGAAAACAAATTGCACAGCCCCTCTAGCATTTGCATTTACGTAAGAGACCCCCCCCCCCCCTATTTTGTCGTCAAAGTACGCCAGGGGCAATCTCGAGCTTTACCGCTTGCAAGCCAATATCTTCTCTAGAAAAGGTTCATTGTGCAGCCAACATAATAATTATTTCTGAAGACTCTGAAAGATCGCATCCCTCCCCCAGCCCTGCAGGTCCGACTGTTCAGAATATAAATGAAAAATGTGCAGCAATTGTATCTTATGTAGCGCCTGTGTGGCATAGAACTCCTATGCATGCATTTCCCTCCCTCTCCGATATGCTTCAACTTAAGCAGGCCTGACTGTAAATAGAGATCCTTAATAAGAGGACATAAACAAACTGTGACAGATTCAGTGCAGCTCAGTAATTTTCCGTGATGGCTCACGGGGACGAGACACCGAGGCTGAAAAACATTGCAAGCTTCCCAGTCTTTTCCTCGAGTGCTCTCTCAGTTTCTATGGCGACAGCGCATCATGTGGGTAATGCCACCTTTTGTCTTTGTCGTCAGGTTGAAGCAGCCACAAATGGGTCATCATTGAGCTCTTATAGGCTGTTCAATCTTCATTAACCAGAAAACCCATCTTGAAATCCAAGAAAAGAAATGAAGGCGGCACAGTGCGAGCTGCATGATCATGGCAATTTGAATTCTTCTTCATACAGAGATGTCAATGGCTACAGCCATTTGTGAACGTGTCACATGACCCGCCAAACCACAGAACTAAGACCAAACTGCAGGGGTTGTTTGAAATTTTTTTTTTTTGCTAAATATCTATTATTTTTAAGTTTGTTGTAAAAATTTATTTCACTGATGTGCACTGATGAGGCTGCACTGATGGACACCGATAGGTGATACTGGTGGGCACTGTTGGAACTTCACTAATGATCAGGACACTGATATCAGTACCCTGATTGTCAAGCCCCTTTTACACAAGGCGGTTATCAGCTCCCTTTTCCTCTCCTCACGCTGTCAGCGTGAGGAAAGGAGTGCTGATAACCGGCTTCTGTTAACCGGCTTCTGTTAACCGGCTTCTGTTAACCGGCTTCTGTTAACCGGCTTCTGTTAACCGGCTGATCAGCTGCGTCCAATTACAGTTGATGATAGATGTAGAGAGTCGATGATTGGCTCTTTACCTCAATCTGTGATCAGCAGCGGACACAATCACGAGTGGCCGTCATATGATGGTCTCCCAGAACTAGCCGGCCGCACTGTAGCCATCATTTGGCTATAGTGCAGTCGGCAAGTGGTTGAAGTATGTAAACCCTGACAAACCTATTATATTTGCATTTTAAGTGGTATTAAAGGTTCAACTTAAAAAATATATATACGGTACGACATAAAAAAAAAATTGTATCTGCCATTATTTTATTCTCCAGGCTCTCTACTTTCAGGAAACATAAAATGTTTGAGGGTTTAAAGAAATTTATAGCAGATTAACGTGTGCAAAAAATGAAAAAAATGCCCCCGGTAGAGAAGTGTTAAATATACTCATCAATAGCCATAAAAAAGATAAAAACCCCACTGTATGTTGAAAGTGTCTTTTTTAAACCTAAATACTACCTTGTAACCATAGTAGTGTAATAATCACTGGACTACACATGGCCTGTACAGAGAGAAGAGCTGAAAAGGGGACCAAGTCCTTCCATACAAGACCAATCACTTTGCACAAGGAAAAAGAGCAACAGTGACCGGTCTTTACTACAGGAAGCTCCTGCAAAGAGCCGGAGCATTGCGTGTATAAGGCATGTAAAATTCATGTTGGTTGTCTGCTGGATTCAAAAATGTGACTCTAGTGGTCTATGAGGTCCGAAAGGTTCGCAACCACCGCTCTAAACTGTATTGTTCAAATATTGGACATTGTACACATATTTTTGAGCCCTAGCAATAGACATTTCTATCCCAATGATAGAAATGCATATAAAAAGCTTTAACCATTAAGGACCGCCTCCTGCACATTTACGTTGGCAGAATGGCACGACTGGGCACAGGCACGTACCTGTACATTGCCTTTAAGAGCCCAGCCGTGGGTCGCGCGCGACCCGGTCCGAAGCTACGTGACCGCGGACCCGATCGCCGCCGGTGTCCCGCGATCGGTCACAGGCGCTGAAGAACGGGGAGAGGTGTGTCTTAACACACCTTCCCCGTTCTTCACTGTGGCAGTGACACTAATCGTCTGTCCCCTGATATAGGGAACAACGATCAGTGATGTCACGCCTACAGCCACACCCCCCTGCAGTAAGAATCACTCCCTTCGGGCACACTTAACCCCTTAGCGCCACCTAGTGGTTAACCCCTTTACTGCCATTGTAATTTTCACAGTAAACAGTGCATTTTTTATAGCACTTTTCGCTGTGAAAATGACAATTTTCCAAAAATGTCAGATGTGTCCGCCATAATGTTGCAGTCACGAAAAAAAAAATGCATATCGCCACCATTATTAGTAAAAGAATAAAAAAATTATTAATAAAAATGCCATAAAACTATCCCCTATTTTGTAAACGCTATAAATTTACGTATCGGCCTAAACTGAGGAAAAAAAAAAAAAAATTTCTATCTTTTATGGGGATAATTATAGCAAAAAATATTTAATTTTTTTCAAAATTGTGGCTCTATTTTTGTTTATAGTGCAAAAACATAAAAACCGCAGAGTTAATCAAATACCACCAAAATAAAGCTCTATTTGTGGGGGGAAAAAGGGACGCCAATTTTCTTTGGGAGCCACGTCGCATGACTGCGCAATTGTCAGTTAAAGCGGCGCAGTGCCGTATCGCAAAAAGGGGCAAGGTCCTTAACCTGCATAATGGTCTGGGTCTTAAGTGGTTAAACGTGTTGTATGACTGCAAATGACCAATTATGAAAATAATTACAAAGACTGCTTACCTTTCTTCTTTGTCCAAGGTTTTTTTCTCCATAGGGCTAGTCTTCTTTGGTGGAACAGGGGGCGCAGTTTTCCTGCAAATCTCATCAATGCTGAGTTTGTTTAAATGGCTCTGAATTGCTGCTTTCAATAAAATTCTTTCAACAGCAGTCACCCCATCTCCGTGTAGATACTTGGAAAGATCTTCCTGAGCAAGACAGTCCGAATCCGTAACCCAGGGAGGGCAGTAAGAGTCTGTTTTACCGGACAGTTTCTGGTGAAGTTTAATAAGCAGAGACAACACACTTTCTTTCACCTCTAAAATCACAGTAGTTAACTGAGGCGTGGAACCAGGCGCAGTCCATTTTAGTGCCGATGACTTTGGCCGCACAACTTGATTAGCCTCACTGTTGCTGCGATTTATTATTTCCTGAAACTTTTTCCGACGTTCAGCAACCAAGCTGAAAACTTGAGCCGTTCCTGAATTCTGAAATGGAGAGAAAAGAGTAAGGGCTTGTTTAGATGGGTATTGATATTGAACATTACCTTTTGCATTTGAACAAAACACAAACACATGCGTTTAAAAGGCTCCATTTTATCTGCTTTACTTGCAATTCAAACACATCTCAGGACCTGCTGCATCCAAAGAACTGCAACACAAAGCTGATCAACTAAACATTAGCAGTAAAGGGGAATGTGATGATCCGTTTTTAAGGTGCATTTGCAACACAGGGAAACGGCACCAATTTGTATGATTTAGAAGATATGTTTTACCCTTTTTTCCCCTGCAAACATAGAAAGTCCAGGTGCATGCCAATCCAACAACATCTATAAAAAGTTAACTTTTTGGAACAGGTACAAGTTCCACCCCTATTTAGGGTGAAACATGTAACATTTTCCAGCAGTTGTAGCCTCTCCTCAATGGACAAGTAAAGCACTTCAAGCTGTGTGCAGAAAGATCACAAGGTTTAAGCTGCTCAGAAGGTTTTACTTTCATTTTTACTGCTTGCCCTTCCTCCTCACACTTAAAGCCTGCTACAGATGCATTTCTCTTCCCAAAAAATAAATAAAAAATAAACATACAGTTTGTAGTGTACATAGATTTGCGATGGGATAAAGAATTATTGTTTTTTTTTATGGTTATTGTGAAATTGTGTCAATGTATCAATGCCGTGCATGTTACCTCAGCTTGCATTCACTGAATGAGCTTACCAAAAATGTAAATATTACAGAATATACAGCCTCATGCTACATAATTAAGCTCCATTTCATGCTGAATAAACTAAAGTATTAATGTATAGACATGTGCATTTTGTTTCGTTACGAATTCGAATACATTTTTCATTATTCGGAAATTCGGATGCATCCGAATTACAAAATTAACGAATTTAAACAAATTCGAAAACAATTCGAATCGAAAACAACTTGGAAAACAATTTGAATCGAAAACAACTTGGAAAACAATTTGAATCGAAAACAACTTGGAAAACAATTTGAATCGAAAACAAATTCGAAAACAATTCGAATCGAAAACAAATTCGAAAACAATTTGAATCGAAAACAAATTCGAAAACAATTTGAATCGAAAACAAATTCGAAAACAATTCGAATCGAAAACTAATTCGAAAACAATTCGAATCGAAAACAAATTCGAAAACAATTCGAAAGCAAGTTTGAATCAAAATCTAAAAAATATAAATTGATTTCTGAAAAAGAATACAATAAAATAGAATATAAAATAATAAAGCAATAGAATAAAAATCGAAGAATAGTAAAGAACAGAATAGAATTTAATAGAATGTAATAAAATACAAATACATACAGTCAAATCCGGTGGAAATAATTTCCAATCCGGTAGAAATAATTATCAATCCGGTAGAAATAATTTCAAATCCGGTAGAAATAATTTCAAATCCGGTAGAAATAATTTCAAATCCGGTAGAAATCATTTCAAATCCGGTAGAAATCATTTCCAATTCGGTAGAAATAATTTCCAATTCGGTTGAAATAATTTCAAATCCGGTTGAAATAATTTCAAATCCGGTAGAAATAATTTCCAATTCGGTTGAAATAATTTCAAATCCGGTAGAAATAATTTCAAACCCGGTAGAAATCATTTCCAATTCGGTAGAAATCATTTCCAATTCGGTTGAAATAATTTCAAATCCGGTAGAAATAATTTCCAATTCGGTTGAAATAATTTCAAATCCGGTTGAAATAATTTCAAATCCGGTAGAAATAATTTCAAATCCGGTAGAAATAATTTCCAATTCGGTTGAAATAATTTCAAATCCGGTTGAAATAATTTCAAATCCGGTTGAAATAATTTCAAATCCGGTTGAAATAATTTCAAATCCGGTTGAAATAATTTCAAATCCGGTTGAAATAATTTCCTATTCGGTTGAAATAATTTCCTATTCGGTTGAAATAATTTCCAATCCGGTTGAAATATTATTGATAGCGGATGAAATATTATTGAATTCTGTTGAAATATTTTCGAATCCGATCAAAATATGATCGAATTCGAATCCGGTAGAAATATTATCGAATCCGGTAGAAATGTTTTCGAAGTCGACCGTTTTTTCTAATTCGGTTGAAAACGATCGATTTCGACCGGGGTTGTTCGAATTTCTATCGAAAACGATCGAATTCCGAAAAACGAATTTAACAAATTTAACGAATTTAACTTAACAAAATTAATTAAATAACGAATTAAAACGAAACAAAAACATTTTTTTTCCTTTTGCACATGTCTATTAATTTATCCTAAATAGAAAACATTTTATTAAAATAAATTTGATAAAAATCAGATTTAATTTATATATACCAGTATATATATATATCATAGATTTTAATCCATCCTGGTTTAAACATAACATTGATAACATTGCCTTGGCTGTCATTTATTCACAGTCCTATGCGATTGGGAAACTACCAAGTGAGTGAGTGAAAATATTAAAGTAGATATTTGTTTTCCCCATCTGTAGCAAATCGCTAATGCTAAACAGGGTGCCTAACCTTTTACTGCTTGGCAGCCACCATTCTTAATATGGAATAAATATTTGGCTTCCTGTGCTTATGGAAAGAATCTTTCTATGAAGCCAGCAGTTGAACAACAAACTATGATCCTCAAAAGGACAATAGTAGTATAGTACTGTAGTATAAACAGAGGGAGAAAAAAAAAGGGGGGTGTATTATTCTAAATCTGCACTTACATTTACAGTACTTGATACAGCAGAGATCAACTTTCTCATATTCATAGCGCACCTTCAGCACTTCCCCAAGAAGGCCGTGTGCTCCAAACAGCAAAAATGAAGTTGTGAATGTCAACGCATTTCGTCTTCGCTGGACATAATTTGGGTGTGCCTAATGGCGTCCAGCAAAGATAACAATTTGTCAGAAAGGGGATTCGCATCTGTGACGTCACATCCGCTATTTGGAGTGCACAGCCATCTTGGGGATGTGCTGAAGGTGCTGTATTTGAGAAAGGCGATCTATGCCGTTGTATAGCACTAATGGATATTTTTAATTAGGCATCCTACTAACAGTTCAGCAACTCTGGGACTGGCTGTCAACTCTGCCTTCTGTAACATCAGCTGAAATAATGAATCACAAAACAGAACTGGTTAGAGAGCCAAGCAATAAACTGTCAAAACACAAATAACTGATGTAAGGAAGACCACTTATTGGGAGCAAGATTGGGATTTCTGGCTATGGTCAAAAATGCTAAAGGGGAGGAAAGACCCTAAACACTACGAGAGAAACATCTCCCTATGCATCTAAACAGAACACCATGAACGAAACAGTTTACTGCGAAAAGTACTGTTCATGTACTGCCAGATATGTATTATGGCCTAGGCCGACAAGGCCCAGGCTTAGGGCGGCACTTTGCGGGGGACCGGCACAGCTGAATTCTGGAGTTCAGTGCCACTACACGTTTCGGCACTGAACTCCGGTAATTGTTCAGACTAGAATACGCTGGAGCGGTCACCTGGGACATTTGCCGCCCGGAGTCCCGCAGCGTCATTCGGCTTTACAGTGCAGCCGCCAGCCGTCCCTCTCTCTCCACTAACATTGCAATACACAGTCTTCGGCCCCCCCTTGGCTCAATGTTCCTGTGTACACAGCTAGGAGGTGGAGCCGAGGAGACACACAACGGAGAGAGCCGTGCTTCTGGTATGTGGGACAACTTCAGTGAGAGAGAGGGGACACAGTAACCAGGAGGGAAGGAGGGGGGGCAGGCAGATACAAGGTAAACTAATGAAGTGATGGCAGAGGAGAGGGTGGTATGGAGATATGTGCTGGGGAGTGATTTGAGAGGGAAGATAATGTGCTAGTGGAGAGTAGGATTACCCCCACTAGCACATATCTGCTTTCCTCTCAAATCACTCCCACCCTGTCCCCCTGTCCTCACCCCACCCTGTCCCCCTGCCCCCACCCTGTCCTCACGTGAAATAGTAAAAAAGGGGCACTAGAAAAATGTGAAGATATGCACCAATATATCTAAGATACCGTAGTATGTATACGTGCAGATGAATACAAACAATGACTTATAGCATGCAATATATATATTACAGTGAATGATTATATTGCTATAAAAAGTCCGTCCACACCCCACCCTGTCCCCCTGTCCTCACCCCACCCTGTCCCCCTGTCCTCACCCCACCCTGTCCCCCTGTCCTCATCCCATGAAAATGACAGGACGGGTCTTAAAAATGAAGGGGTGCGTCATATATAAAGTAGGGGGTGCGCGAGTGTCACCAGGCCTAGGGCAGCACAGAATCTAAATACACCCCTGTGTACTGCGCTCACCAAACAAACCCATGTAACCTGTGCGATCCAAAACACCTGTAGATCGGAGTCCTTCAGAACCAGCAAGTTCTCATTACACAGCTTTCCTTTGACATGCAATTTCCGTTGGAGTGAGACCTACACAAATATGTTTAGCTGTATTTTTAGACCAAAACTGAAACAAAGCCTCTTACTAAATTCTTAGCACAAAAACGCAAACATGAAAAATGTTCCCCTTCTCGATCACCGTTTCATAGCACTGCTACAAGGGCACAAGAAAAGGTCATCAATAATTCTAGAATATATTGCATAAAGATTGGCAATTATGCTTAACTGATGCAGAATTGAACAAATGTGGCACACAATGATTACACTTCATTTACATAGAAAGCCAAGCACACAGCAAGTGCTGGATGATTTATAGCCAATACAGATGCAGTCCCGTACAATGCCATTCATCCAAATTAATTTACTTTCCCTAAAATAAAGTCCATAGAGCTCTCAGTGAGTTTTGAAATGTTCAGCCAGAATAATTTCTAAAGCTGGGTTCCAGTCTCCTCCCAAAGCCCATTTTCTCTAAATGAATTGCACCTTCCAGAACTAGAGGTGGCTCATAGACCTGTCAAATGTCAAGTATGGAGGTTTAGTTATTAGACTTAATGCGATTTAATAGTGTGTATTTATCCTAATATACAACTAGAAGACATGTCTATACATAGTTGTGCATAGCCTATTGAACTAGGGTGTGCACCCAAAAGTTTAAAAACCAGTTGCTTGTGTGTGCGCAAAATTACATGTAGCGGGGTCACACTGTCAGGAGTTAACGACAGGCTTGAACCCTTGAACTTTATTCACCCTGGAACTTTATTCACGCTTGTAAATATGTTGAAATGCCTTTAAGAAACAATGCATTGTGGGTTCAGAAGTGTCGGGAGATATGGCCTCCACTAACACTCAGAAACAGACTACACTTCCCACAATGCCATGCCCAATTGGAACATGTGACACCTCCGCAAAGACTTATGAGGGAGGTTACTTAAGTACAGGGAGGGGCCGTTTCTGGCCTCTTGGGACCTGCACCTTTTCCTCTGGGGAGCTGTGCAGAGCAGCACAGCCGTGCCGTTATGCCTGAAGCCTGGGCCTGGAGCCGCCAATCGCCAGGAAACCAGCCTGCTGGAGAGAAGCAAGACCATTGTGTCTAGCTCATGTTCAGGGACATTGGAGATGCCATCCAGCTGACAAACTGAAACAGTGGAGAGCCTGATACCGAAGACCTTGTACTACGGGACTAACCAGCGCGCTTTGGAGAAGAATCCAGGTGGATCGCCTGGTCGGGTGAGAGAAAATCTCCTCAATCTTCAGCTTTTCCCTTTGGTATAGACAATCTAGTGCCACCCCTTAATCCGGAGACACATGCCGGCCTCTGACTAAGCCTTAGGGCCTTCTAAGTTGGTAGTTGTTAGACACAATAACTGACGCTGACGAGCGGTCAGTTCACCACCGTTACTACTTAGGTTACCCTGTTCTGACTGACTTCATTTCACCATTTATCCCTTTTTGATTGCAAATTCTAAAGTGCACCGACGGCCGCAACGTGGACTTTGGTCTCGAGACACTTCTTCAATTGTTTGCAGGACTAGGGGGAGCTCGCGAGCATAGACTATATGTTTACATTAGTTTAACTGAATGGTACCATTCTTTAGGTTAGATTTCCTATTTTGTTTTCTATTAGTATAAATTACTGATTCTAGCAAGGGCTCTTGCAGAATCATATTGTGTCATTATATAACTGCCGTTGATTGAAATTTAAATCTATGTCTGTTTCCTAATCTATATCAAGTAAATTCATTCTCTTAAGTTTAAATATATCAACTGTGTGAAGTGTCTTTTTCTCATCTGAAGAGGCGCCCAGGAGCAGGTAATACTGTAATTTTCTTGCCATTTATGTTGCATGCCTGCTATTGTGACCCCAGGTCAAACAGAGGTCACTATACGGTTGCTGGGCTTTTGCTGTGTCAAGGGAGGGTTCGAGCTAATTAAATAGGGGTGAGACACAAAGAGAGAGTAGATCCCAAATCAACCAGCTGCTCCTGAGGGAGTATGGCTACATACAGAAGAAAAAAAAAAAAACGTATAACCGCCATTGTATATTATGACACATCAGATCAGTGTGATTTTTGAACTGTCTCACCCATTATCTAAATGTACATCGAGCATCAAGCCTGATATTCCATGTGTCATAACATACAATAGTGGTACAACATTCTTGATTGTAATTTATTTTAGGTTTCATTCATGCACAGTGTGAGGATGATGAGGATGATGAGGAAAAGGTTTTACATAAATAAGAGCTGGTCACTGTAAGCACCCGTCAGCAGTAAATGGTTTGTCTCAACTCCCAAACTGCAACATCTACAAAACAGCTTGTTCTGCTGAAAAACAACAGATTTACTGTCAGGATTACCAGGTGAAGATAAAGGAAAGGAAGAAACCTAAAAAGGAAAACCAATGCAGCCATATCCAAGAATTGGTAAGCTGCAATTTAATACAGGTTTGATTTTGGGTTACACCGACCCCATTTGCTGAATCTGCTAAAATATGCAAGACTGCCGGATGTCTATAAAGTCTGACCATGATGCTCTCATAAAATAAAGCATGCCATAAGATTCCAGAAACCGCTCATTCTAATGCATATGCAGTAAAAATATTTTTTATGTTCTGGGGAAAAATAATGACTTTAGTGCAGATTACATCAATATTCATAAACCAGGAGAAGGTATTATTCATCATATTGAGTTAGTAGCACTAAACACCATCAATACTACCAAACACTTCTGAGAGAAAAGCTCTATTCAGAGAAGTTAGAGGAATACACCATGCAGCATCATAAAGCTTTTTAAGATGCACTTCAAATCCACAGCAGCAAATGTATTTATCACACACGTCTGTCTACCTCTCTCTGGACCGAGGATGGTCTTCTGGCATTCTGGCAAATGGATAATAAAGCAGTTTATTTCATATGATCAAATGCCATTCTGAAATATGTCCATACCATAGTGAGATCCAAAATTAATTGCACCCAAAAAATCTTACCGCTTTTACTGTCCATTTACACTGTGGGGTCCGATAAAGAATGCGGGTGCTGCCAATTATTTTTAATGGCATCCCAAAGCACCTAGCTGAAGCACAGTGCAACGTAACATGCCATCTACTTAACCGCCCTATAGCAGATTTACCACTACAGGGTGGCTGTTCTGTGCAGAATCATGTATATATACACCTGATTCTGCACTTTTAAGTAGGGGGGGGGGGGGGGCTTGCCACTTATGTGTTGCTTCTGCTGCAGGCACCCACTGATCGTCAAGCAGAGAGACAAGGCAGAGCTCCGTCTTGACAAGTGATGGGATAAAATTCATCACAAACCTTATTAAAAGCACCCCACACATAGTATACACAAACACTGGCTAGGCACACATTTAACCCTTTGATGGCCCTAGATGTTCAACCCTTTCCCAGCAAGTGTCCTTAGTACAGTGACAGTGCATATTTTAAGCACTAATCACTGTTTTAGTGTCACACAAAAGTGTCATAATGTCTGCCGCAATATTGTAGACCCGATTACAAGTCGCTGATCGCCACCATTACTAGTATAAAAATAAATAAAGTTATATTGTATACACCAGTTTGTAAACTCTAACTATTGCGCATAATATTTACCAAAAAAACATAGCAGAACACACATTGGCCTAAATTTATGAGGACATTTTAATTTCTTTATTGGATACATTTTATAGCAGAAAGTAAAAAATAGGGCAATCTCAATGAAATGTCATATGGAAAAAAAAAACATTCTCAACATTCGTGCATGCTCATGGCTGGCAAGGATCGTCAGGTAACATTTATTATTTATTTCAGGTACTTGTATAGCACTGTCACAATTTACACAGCACTTTACATATACATTGTACATTCACATCAGTCCCAATCCTCAAGGAGCTTACAATCTAAGGTCCCTAACTCACATTCATATAAACACATACTAGGGCCAATTTAGGAAGGATCTAATTAACCTACCAGCATGTCTTTGGAGTGTGGGAGGAAACCTACATATGCACAGGGAGAGCATGCAAACTCCAGGCAGAAAGTGTCGTGGTTGGGATTCGAACCAGCTACTCTTTTGCTGCTACGCAAAAGTGCTATCCCACTGCAGGTTTAAAGGGTATCTGAAGCCAAGTTTTTTTTTTGGGGGGGGGGGTTTAAAGTAGCTAAGAACCCATCAGGCTTATTTTGCAGTCTTTGTTGCCAATAGGGAGCTCCACTCTGTTTTTTGTTTTCGTGACTAGAGGAGAAGGTTAGGGAAAACTCAAAACTGAGTTGTCACCATGACATGACTAAATAGGGAGACTTGTTTTAGTGACAAGAGTTTAAGAAGGAACTACCCTCTCAGTTGCTGTTATTTGCGCAGGACAGCGAGTGACTAGAACTATGTTTTCTTCCATACACACACACACACCAATACATTTATATATATATATATATATATATATATATATATATATATATATATATATATATATATATATATATATATATATATATATATATATATATATATATATATATATATATATATATATATATATACAGTGCAGAAAATAAGTATTTGAACACCCTGCTATTTTGCAAGTTCTCCCACTTGGAAATCATGGAGGGGTCTGAAATTGTCATCGTAGGTGCATGTCCACTGTGAGAGACATAATCAAAAAAAAATTCCAGAAATCACAATTTATGAATTTTTTTAACTATTTATTTGTATGATACAGCTGCAAAGAAGTATTTGAACACCTGTCTATCAGCTAGAATTCTGACCCTCAAAGACCTGTTAGTCTGCCTTTAAAATGTCCACCTCCACTCCATTTATTATCCTAAATTAGATGCACCTGTTTGAGGTCATTAGCTGCATAAAGACACCTGTCCACCCCATACAATCAGTAAGAATCCAACTACTAACATGGCCAAGACCAAAGAGCTGTCCAAAGACACTAGAGACAAAATTGTACACCTCCACAAGGCTGGAAAGGGCTACGGGGAAATTGCCAAGCAGCTTGGTGAAAAAAGGTCCACTGTTGGAGCAATCATTAGAAAATGGAAGAAGCTTAACATGACTGTCAATCTCCCTCGGACTGGGGCTCCATGCAAAATCTCACCTAGTGGGGTCTCGATGATCCTAAGAAAGGTGAGAAATCAGCCCAGGACTACACGGGAGGAGCTGGTCAATGACCTGAAAAGAGCTGGGACCACCGTTTCCAAGGTTACTGTTGGTAATACACTAAGACGTCATGGTTTGAAATCATGCATGGCACGGAAGGTTCCCCTGCTTAAACCAGCACATGTCAAGGCAGTCTTAAGTTTGTCAATGACCATTTGGATGATCCAGAGGAGTCATGGGAGAAAGTCATGTGGTCAGATGAGACCAAAATAGAACTTTTTGGTCATAATTCCACTAACCGTGTTTGGAGGAAGAAGAATGATGAGTACCATCCCAAGAACACCATCCCTACTGTGAAGCCTGGGGGTGGTAGCATCATGCTTTGGGGGTGTTTTTCTGCACATGGGACAAGGTGACTGCACTGTATTAAGGAGAGGATGACCGGGGCCATGTATTGCGAGATTTTGGGCAACAACCTCCTTCCCTCAGTTAGAGCTTTGAAGATGGGTCGAGGCTGGGTCTTCCAACATGACAATGACCCGAAGCACACAGCCAGGATAACCGAGTGGCTCTGTAAGAAGCATATCAAGGTTCTGGCGTGGCCTAGCCAGTCTCCAGACCTTAACCCAATAGAGAATCTTTGCAGGGAGCTCAAACTCTGTTTCTCAGCGACAGCCCAGAAACCTGACTGATCTAGAGAAGATCTGTGTGGAGGAGTGGGCCAAAATCCCTCCCCCAGTGTGTGCAAACCTGGTGAAAAACTACAAGAAACGTTTGACCTCTGTAATTGCAAACAAAGGCTACTGTACCAAATATTAACATTGAATTTCTCAGGTGTTCAAATACTTATTTGCAGCTGTATCATACAAATAAATAGTTAAAAAAATCATACATTGTGATTTCTGGAATTTTTTTTTTTTGATTATGTCTCTCACAGTGGACATGCACCTACGATGACAATTTCAGACCCCTCCATGATTTCCAAGTGGGAGAACTTGCAAAATAGCAGGGTGTTCAAATACTTATTTTCCGCACTGTGTATATATATATATATATATATATATATATATATATATATATATATATACATACACACACACACACACACACACACACACACACACACACACGGTATGTGTGTGTATTTTTCTTTTTCCTTTAGATATAGTGGCACTGAACCAACCAGGTAGGAGAAACAATATAAAATATTTAACCAAAAGGTTGTGAACATATAACTTGGCATTGTGTACTACACCAGATCAAGACAAGGAATCCAAAAAAAAAAAAAAAAACGTACCTGGGAGGAGGAGGAGGAGGAGGAGGAGTGTCCATCTGAGCTAGTACTTGCTGGAGGGTCTCTCCGCACCTCCGGAGCAGTGTCTGGTACCCTCACCCGTACATAATTTATAACATGGCGCATATTGCACAGTAAATTGCTGCCTGGAAACCAGCTGTCATGGCACTGATCCGGCCCGGCAGTGTCCTTAGAAAAAACACAATTGTGGTTAAAAAAATATAATAAGATAATGCATACATCTTTGGTTCATTACATTTTATTTCAATAACTGATAAGAGAAGAGAAAGTTATACAGCCAGTGGACAGGGGTACGACACTGCAAAGTAGCTAGAAGTAATATCACCAGTGCTGGATTCCAAAAATACGAGGGGCGTTCAAGACAAATGGGACTTGCTAGTGTGGCGGTACTACATGCAGTAGTGACAAGTGTGTCCTATTACTGGTAGGCAGTGTACATGTCGTAGGCCAGTACAGAGACTGTCAATCAATCAAGGTGGCCGACAAGCCGGACTAGCCATAGGGCATACCGGGCATATGCCGGTGGGCTGCGGCGGCCCGCAGGTCACGTCTCTAATGTAGGGGGGGTCTGTACTGTAGGGAGGGGTCTGTACTGTAGGGAGGGGGTCTGTGTAACATGTAGGGGATCCAGAACTGTTAGGGGTGTGTGTGTAACAAACTGTGGGGGGCTGTGTAATGTAAAGGGGTTCAGAGGTGCAGGGTGCTGTGTAATGTAAAGGGGCCCAGAGGTGCAGGGTGCTGTGTAATGTAAAGGGGCCCAGAGGTGAAGGGTGCTGTGTAATGTAAAGGGGCCCAGAGGTGCAGGGTGCTGTGTAATGTAAAAGGGTCCAGAGATGCGGTGCTATGCAATGTATAGGGGTCCAGGGTGCTGTGTATTGTAAAGGGGTCCAGAGATGCAAGGCACTGTGTAATGTAAAGGGGTCCAGAGGTACAATGTGCTGGAACCCCACATCCCATCATTAACCTCCGCGAAGCGCCGCCCCCACCCCCCGGGCTGCTCAGTCTAAAATGCCTGGGCCTATTTTTTGTCCCAGTCCGGGCCTGGTGGCAGACAACAGTGTTAGCGCGTGCATGGAACAGTGTGTGGTGATGAAGTCTCTTGTGAGAGAAGGCGTAAAACCTGCAGATATCTACATAAAACTTCAAGCACAGTACAATGAGATGCTCAGCCGCAGCAAGACACACAAAATAAATCTTTCTGTGGGAACGGTAAACACAATCATTTACATACATTTGCCTTTATAAAAATGTTCCGCACGCTGGGCACATCATTTTTCTGCGGAATCAAAATGAGCATCAAAGCAGTGGAAGCATACAGACTCACAACCGCCATTAAAATTTCGAACAATTGCTTATGCAAGTAAAGTTATGGTAAGTGTTATTCATGTGGATTTTCTACCCTGCGGTGCCACAATCGACAGTGAATACTTCTGTTGTGTCCTGGGTGATGTGCATACATGTCTAAGGAAACAATGGCCTGGTTTGATCACTATGGGTATCCCGTTTCTCCAAGACAACGCACAAGCTCATACTGCTCATCATACAACGAGCACATCACAGCAGCTTGGCTAAAAGTTATTGCCACATCCCTTTTACAGCCCGAACCTCGTTCCAAGTGATTTCCATCTGTAAGAACTCATAAGAGTTCCTCAGAGGTCTGCATTTCAGTACGGATGACGAAGCGAAGCAGGCTGTCCTAGGGTGGTTCAGGCGTACCAACAAATCTTTCTACTCCTTGAAATTTGTTCTTTTATTAAATAACCGCAAAAGTCCTGGTTTGACTTGAATGCCCCTCGTATATGCGTCTCACAATCACAGATCTCCAAGATCCCGTAGTTGTAAACACTGCATACTATGCACATTCAGCTTGGGAAATGTTAAAACACTGTATATTTATGCCCATTCAAGAAAAGTGACATGCCCCTCTTTTCCCAGCAAGGTATACTCACCGATCTAGGCTCCTTCGCAGACTCTTCTCTCCATTGCTAGAATATAACCACAGCACAAAAAGTTAAAGCCACACCCCAGTCCAGTCAAAAATTATCGCAGGTAAAGGGGACGGAACATCTGAGAAGGTTTTTATGGCTGTCTGGGCCTTTCTGTCCCAGAGACAAAGAACAGGCAGCAAAAGAAAAATCTCCCCAATGGGGCCACAGATGGAAAGTAAAATGGCAGGAATTTTAACTCTTCCTTCTATTTCCAAAAAAAAATAGAAATTTCCAAGTTCAAGTGTTCATTACCCTAAAATTATATATACAGTGCGGAAAATAAGTATTTGAACACCATGCTATTTTTCAAGTTCTCCCACTTGGAAATCATGGAGGGGTCTGAAATGTTCATCGTAGGTGCATGTCCACTGTGAGAGACATAATCAAAAAAAAAATTCCAGAAATCACAATGTATGATTTTTTTAACTATTTATTTGTATGATACAGCTGCAAATAAGTATTTGAACACCTGAGAAAATTAATGTTAATATTTGGTACAGTAGCCTTTGTTTTGCAATTACAGAGGTCAAACGTTTCTTGTAGTTTTTCCCCAGGTTTGCACACACTGGAGGAGGGATTTTGGCCCACTCCTCCACACAGATCTTCTCTAGATCAGTCAGGTTTCTGGGCTGTCGCTGAGAAACACAGAGTTTGAGCTCCCTCCAAAGATTCTCTATTGGGTTTAGGTCTGGAGACTGGCTAGGCCACGCCAGAACCTTGATATGCTTCTTACAGAGCCACTCCTTGGTTATCCTGGCTGTGTGCTTCGGGTTGTCGTCATGTTGGAAGACCCAGCCTCGACCCATCTTCAAAGCTCTAACTGAGGGAAGGAGGTTGTTGCCCAAAATCTCGCAATACATGGCCCCGGTCATCCTCTCCTTAATACAGTGCAGTCGCCCTGTCCCATGTGCAGAAAAACACCCCCAAAGCATGATGCTACCACCCCCATGCTTCACAGTAGGGATGGTGTTCTTGGGATGGTACTCATCATTCTTCTTCCTCCAAACACGGTTAGTGGAATTATGACCAAAAAGTTCTATTTTGGTCTCATCTGACGACATGACTCTCCCATGACTCCTCTGGATCATCCAAATGGTCATTGGCAAACTTACGACAGGCCTTGACATGTGCTGGTTTAAGCAGGGGAACCTTCCGTGCCATGCATGATTTCAAACCATGACGTCTTAGTGTATTACCAACAGTAACCTTGGAAATGGTGGTCCCAGCTCTTTTCAGGTCATTGACCAGCTCCTCCCGTGTAGTCCTGGGCTGATTTCTCACCTTTCTTAGGATCATCGAGACCCCACTAGGTGAGATTTTGCATGGAGCCCCAGTCCGAGGGAGATTGACAGTCATGTTAAGCTTCTTCCATTTTCTAATGATTGCTCCAACAGTGGACCTTTTTTCACCAAGCTGCTTGGCAATTTCCCCGTAGCCCTTTCCAGCCTTGTGGAGGTGTACAATTTTGTCTCTAGTGTCTTTGGACAGCTCTTTGGTCTTGGCCATGTTAGTAGTTGGATTCTTACTGATTGTATGGGGTGGACAGGTGTCTTTATGCAGCTAATGACCTCAAACAGGTGCATCTAATTTAGGATAATAAATGGAGTGGAGGTGGACATTTTAAAGGCAGACTAACAGGTCTTTGAGGGTCAGAATTCTAGCTGATAGACTGGTGTTCAAATACTTCTTTGCAGCTGTATCATACAAATAAATAGTTAAAAATTCATAAATTGTGATTTCTGTAATTTTTTTTTTTGATTATGTCTCTCACAGTGGACATGCACCTACGATGACAATTTCAGACCCCTCCATGATTTCCAAGTGGGAGAACTTGCAAAATAGCAGGGTGTTCAAATACTTATTTTCCGCACTGTATATATAAATCGTACTGACCACTGTTTATCATGGCTGCTGAGCCCTGACACCGTGGTCAGTTTATGTGCCTCCACCATCCACAGCTCTCCTCTGTCCTCTCCCCCCTCCTTCCCTGCCTGCCAGCTTGTGACAGTGCCGACCTGCTCCCCTCCTGCTGCCATCATAATACAATGATATTCCTATAATCCCCCCTGCTATATTAAATAATGCCACGAGAGTAAGGTGTTTTTTTTTTTTTTTATTAAATACAGCTTTGTACCATAGTTCATAGTGCTGCTCGGCACTCATGTGACCGGCCACCTCTCTCATCCTCCTGGCTGATGTCAGCAGGGGTTTCTCTGCCCCATCCGCTGTAGCTGTCAGATCGAGAGAGGAGAGAGGTGGCTGGTTACGTGAGCGCCAATCAACGCTATAAAAAAAAATTAGGTAAACAGCGGCATTAAAAAAAAAAAAAAAAACACATACACTGGGGACATTTAACCACTTCAATATCGGGCCTATTTTGGCACTTCTCTCCTACATGCATAAATCATAATTTTTTTGTTAGAAAATTACTCAGAACCCCCAAACACTATATATGTTTTTTTAGCAGACACTCTAGGGTGGGGATATGCAATTAGCGGACCTCCAGCTGTTGCAGAACTACAATTCCCATGAGGCATAGCAAGACTCTGACAGCCACAAGCATGACACCCAGAGGCAGAGGCATGATGGGACTTGTAGTTTTGCAACAGCTGGAGGTCCGCTAATTGCAAATCTCTGCTCTAGGGAATAAAATGCCGACCATTGCAACTTTTTATCTCGCACAGTATTTGCGCAATAATTTTTCAAACGCTTTTGGGGAAAAAAAACAGTTTTGTGAATTAAAAAACAACAAAAAAGCCCAATTTTTTTATATAGTGTGAAAGATGAAGTTACACCGAGTAAATAGATACCCAACATGTCACGCTTTAAAATTGAGCACACTCAAGGAATGGCGCCAAACGTCAGTACTTAAAAATCTCCATAGGCGTCGCTTATTTTTTTTTTTACAAGTTACAAATTTAGAGTAAGGTGCCTTTCACACTTGTACGACTTCAAAGTATCTGAAGATATCTGAATGATGCCTGTGGCTGCAGGCCTCATTCAGATATCCCCACTGAAACCCAGGACGTGGTTATTGAAGTGGTTAATATAGCAGAGGGGATTGTAGGAATGTCATTAAGTGGCTTAACAACCACTTAAAGCTTTAAAGTGATTGTAAAGACGTGTTTGAAAAAAAAACAGCGCCCCGACGCCACCACCTCTCTTCCCCGATTGGCTAACTGGCTTTGATTGACAGCCACGGGAGCCAATGGCACCGCTGCTGTGTCTCAGCTAATCAGGAGGAGAGTCCCAGATAGCCAACGCACTCATGGACATTGCTGGAGAGAGATGGGGTACAGGTAAGTTAAAAGGGGGTGCTGGGGGAGGCTGCTACACACAGAAAGTTTATCTTATTATATAGAAAGCATTAAGGTAAAAACCTTCTGCCTTTACAACTCCTTTAATGTGACTCAGCCCTTTATCTTTAACAATTTAATTATTACATGTTGTGCATGTACTCAATCTATATTGCGGATCATGTGTCAAAAGAAATTCTACTTTAGATACCTCCCAGGAAATTGGGGATATAATATTTCGAACATGGAGTGCGAGCTGCTTGCGAGCCAAGCTCTAGAAACAGAACCATTTAAATCAGAAAAATCACAGGATCAGGACCAAAGTCCCGGTGGGTGCTGGCTTCTAACAACCAGTACAAATAACACACAAAAATGCATGTTGGTGTGATTTTGATGCGTTTCGATTGAAGTCTATGGACCACAAAAATGTTACTGTGCATCACCAAAGCAGCACAGGACCTATCCACAAAGTGGCATTGAAGCTGGGATGCATTTATGTTAACAGGCACCACTGGATGCAAAGTTTTTCCATTATCGCGCAATTCAGTGCAACCCAAGTTGCATCTGGAATCAGATCAGTGTAAACCAGGCCAAAAAGATGAAAAGGAAAAAAAAAAAAGGAACAGAAATCAAAGAGCTGGGGCAAAGAAAAAGAAAATACTGACACATACAACAAACCTGTGGCATTATACAGCAAAAGACATTGGGAAACAAATTAAAAACAAATGCATTACCTGGTCAGCAGGCTCTTCCTGAGAGTTCTCTAGCCCCAGCTCTATCAAATAGAGAACCATGCAGAGAACATGTTCTGACATATTCTGATGATCCATCAAAATCTAAAAAGAAATAGGAGAATAAAATGTACCATCTTTGGTCTATTTTTTACAAAATGGAAAGGATGTTGGCGGTTATACAGTTTTCCATCTGCAGCAAAAGTTGCAATGACCCAGCTGGTCTTACCTCTGACTGCACACGATTACATCTACCCCATGACCCAGAGGTGCCATTCACTGCACAAGTTCAAAATAAGACATCACATCCAGCTAAACAATAGCTGTACAGTCATTTTGTCAATACATTCATTTTGTACATGTCTATAAATATTGTCCACCAAAGAAAAACTACAAAAATACACACTAAAACAAAGTAGCCTACTGCAAAATGTATAATTTTTGATGTAATGCATTTTGTTTCATTTGTTCGCTTTTTTTTTTTTTTTTTTTTTTACGGAGTAGACCCTTTTAACCCAAAACTGTAAGCCTCATAAAACATGTTCTATGCACCAGAATTCTTAACATTAATATTATAATTTTTAGTATACCGGTAGTTCCATAATAACAAAAAGTACACGGTCCTTCATAAACATTTTTTTCAAGCTGGGTTCACACCTATGTGAATTGTATGCGGCTTACAATGCATCCAATTTGCAGAACATTTTAAAATCTGTTCTTTTCAATGTGTCTAGTTCAGATATGTGCGTTGCATCCGCACTGCCCAAAAAACATGTGCGTTTTCTAGGCATTGCGAATTGCAGGCACATTATCTTCTATGGGAACGCATCTGACTCGCAGATGCGCTTCGTTGTGAACACAAATTCTCTCCTTGCTCACTACACCTCCCCAAAGTTAGCTTGATTGGCAGCTACCATGGAGAGGAACCGCTGAACAGCTGTTTTTTCTCTTCGCAGAATTTGCGCCGCACATGTGTGAATCCAGCCTAAAGTATCTGATAGCTGGGTCAGCTTAGCTCTTTTTGTAAGAAAAGAAAAACGTTCAACTGAGGGATTTATTATCTGTAGAGTTTAAAGGTAATTTTTCACAGTTTTGCACTCTGCAGTCTGCACTCTGATGTCCACACAGTTTTCTCAGAGTTCCCATTAACCACTTGTCTACAGGGCACTTTCACCCCCTTCCTGCCCAAGCCAATTTTCAGCGCTGTCACATGTTGAATGACAATTGTGCTGTCATGCTACACTGTAACCATGTGAAATTTTTATCATTTTCTTCACACGCACACACGCACACATAGAGCTTTCTTTTGGTGGTATTTAATCAATGTGGGGGGGCACTGATATGTGGCACCAATATGCAGCACTGGTAGACAGCACTGATGGGCATTGATAGGCAGCACTGACTGGCATCACTAATGGGCATGGATTGCTTGCACTGGTGGGGCTTTATTGCGATCAGGGCACCGATGATCAATGCCCTCATTACATGCCTCGATGTCCCCTGAGAGGAGATGCCGCTGATCGGCTCTCCTTGCCATACTGTCAGTGTGAGACGATGAAAGCTGATTACCGGCATTTCCCTGTGATCGGCTGTGGTTGGACACAGCCGATTACATGGTTAAACAGCCGCGACTCTTTACAGAGATTGGGGGGGTTGCACCGTATCCTAGCAACATGGCACGACAGCGATCGCTGCGGGTACACAAGCACCACCTCTTCATCATTTGATGGGGTAGTAACACTTAACCCAGCTATAAATGAGCACTGTATGATAGTGTGAAACGCGTCAGCTTTTTCATCTGATTTTTTGCTGTGACATGTTTGTTTTGTGACCAGTTTTATTAAAAAGGAACAACATTGTTTTTGAAGTGCGGCCATCCTAGTTTTTTTCTACAAATCTTGCAACACTTTAAGGGTGCCTAAACAAAAGCACAAAGCTCTGTGTCTATAAACTTAATGGTTCTCATCACCTGTTCGTAGACCCCCAATGGTTATATTTCCAGCGAGCAGAGGCTGTGGCATTACAGGCCAAGTTCACCTTTGGAACATATTACACCTGTATTAAGGGGAGTGTAACATGTTCTAGCCTGTCCTCCGCTCACCCCACCACCCATTTTAATGAGTAGGACTCCTTTACCCCGCAGTTGCCATTACATTTTTAAATCCGCAAGGTCCAGTCTTTCATTCACAGGAATCTGTGAATGAAGAGGCTACAAGTCCTGTCAGCCACTGCAGTAGACAGCTCAATGGACTACGAGGTCGCTGATGAAAGCTCTCGTAGTTCATTTACAGTCCCTTCCCTTTCTAACTGAAAATCCATACAGAGCTACAGGCAAAAAAGCTGATTGACGTGTCTGCAAGAGCCAGTCATTGCACCCACAATCCATCGATCGCAGGTGCAATACTTGGGGGGGGGGGGGGGGGGGGATATTAAATGCATTATTATTATTTTTTTTTTTAAATATGTCCATTTCTAAATATTTCCTAAAAGGTGGGATTCTCCTTTAAAAACTATGTATATTCTGGCTCGCTATGCTCAATTTACTAACGTATAAATGCATTTTGCAATGTGAACATAAGCTACTTAGATGCCCACATATCATCGACACAAAATTTAGAGCTTTGTCCTTGGCATGCACATTTGTGTGAAAAAATGTCATACGAGATCCTCTGATGACTTACATAGTTGGCAGATGTTAGTAGATGTGGAGCTCATAAAAAGCTTCTTGCCAGCCACAGATGTGTAATAGGGAAACAGTACATTTACATTACATATTATATTATTACATTTACATCATGTCCACATATTGTTGTGTAATTAACCACTTTTTTTTTATAGTACTTTAATTTTTTTAGAGTAGAGATAATAAGCATATTTTGTGCAAGTCAGATTACTGAAACTGGATCTTGCATATTTTAGAGCAGGTATTCTCAAATGTTCCTCATCAAGGGCCTAGCCTGCTAAACCCTTCTAAACCCTGGCCATAAAGTAGAATTTCACCCACAACTCTAAACCTACCTGCAACCACATTCTAAAACAAATATATCTCACCTTGTAAAGAAGAAATCTTTATACATACCTTTTCTGCAGCCAGTCTGTTCCGGTCCAGTCCCACGCTGAGCTGTCAGCAGTGGCTTTTGTGTGTATGCATGTGCAAGAGAGGCAGCAGACAACAGAAGCTTCATAGTAAAGCCTCATTTACAGAGGGCATTTATTACTGCCACTTTTAGCAGCGTCAGACCCAGCAGAGGGAGAAGACCTCAGCGGAGAGAAGAACTGGAGGATGAAGACATGGCCGGAGGGAGAAGAAATCGGAAGAGATGCCGGAGCTGCTTTAATAAAATGACTTTGTCAAAAACCTGTGTACCGTTTTTTTACACTTTTTTTTGTGAATGGACCCCTTGTTAAAGTAGGCTTCCAGATTTCGATGAGCCCCCGCCCGCAGACCTTGACGACCAGGATTGTCGGGAAGAGGCCCTTGTCCCCATCAATGTCCCATGGGGACAAGGTGCTTTGGGGTGGGGGGGTGCAGCCCCCCCTCCTTGCCCCAAAGCACCCACCCATGTCGAGGGCATATTGATGGTTCTCTCCTGCATACAGCATCCGCCGCTGGAGACTGAATCGGCTTCAGAAAGGGTATGTATAGCAATTTCTTCTTTACAGGGTTAGATCGATTTGTTTTGGAATGTGAGTAGATTTAGAGTTTAAATAATGCTAAACATCACTCCTTACACTTTAATGTTTAACACTTATTTCACAAAGTCTCTTTTGGTTTAAAAATAACAAAAATATGTTGGGATGCCTACCCTATGCTATGTAATGGTTTTGCTCAGAGTAGCCCCCATCCTCCTTTTCTCGGGTCCCTTGCTGTTATACTTACTTGCTCTGTGCAGTGGATTTGCAGAATGCCGCCTGGATCCTCCTCTTCTCCGGTCCCTCTTTGCTGCTTCTGGCCCCTCCCTCCTGTTGAGTGCCCCCACAGAAAGCAGCTTGCTATGGGTGTATCCGAGCCGAGTTGCAGCTTCGTGTGTTCATTCAGACACAGAGTTGCTGTTCGGCCCGTCCCTTCTCTCAACTGAATTTGATTGCTGCAAATGGCGCCGCTGCTGTGTCTTAGCCAATTAGGAGAGAGAGTTCAGGATGGGCGAGGGACTTGTGGACATCGCTGGACAGAGATGGGCTTCAATTAAGTATTAAGGGGGCTGAGGGGGGCTGCACACAGAATTTATTTTATTGAATAGAATGCATTGAGATAAAAAATCTGCCTTTAGAACCTTTAAGAGCTAAAACAGAAAAAAGCAGATCGTGGTATATCTGAAGGAAAATTCATATGAAATGACCTTGTGTAATATTTTCAGCAGCAATGACATACTAAAGGCTGTCAAAATAAAAAGGCAGTTCAGATTGTCAAACCATCCAAGTAAATATATATATATATATTAGGGCTGTGCAAATTAACTTTTAATTAATCGATTAATCTTTAATTTTTTTGATCGGTCAAAATCTTTTTGATCGATTAAAATTCTTTTGATTGGTACTCACCTCTCCGCCGCCTTCTGGGCCTTCAGGGTGATTCGTCGGAGATCCGGTAGCGTTACGGACACCGGCGGGGCTTGCCGTGTCCATCTGAAGGGCTCCTTTGCTGTGCCTTCATATCTGCATTCTGGCGGGACCTTACTATCTGCCACACGCAAGGGCTGTTACACTTCCCTCTATCACTTCCCTGGGATTCTACAACCATCCACTGGGAGTTGCGATAGTTCCCTTCATGGACTGACGTTAACCTCTCCTCATCTGGATTCAGCAGTGGTATCGGTGTACACATTTTTATACCAGTATCATACTTCGCTACATGTTTTTATGACTGCTTTTGCTACGGTTTGGTATTACTCACACCATTTTTACAGTTTATGTAGCTACATCGATTTTATCTTCAGTGTAATATTTATTTGGTTACCTACTTGAAGACCATAAAAGTTTTAATGCTATTCCCACCGAGCGCTGCCTTTGTGTGTTTTTTGTATCCTGCTATCCATTTTTCCAGTGGTTGGTAGCTGCACTGGGATCAGCTAAAAGAAGCTGGATCTGTATGTGCGTTATAATTAAATCGAAATTAGTTGATTAATCGATTAAAAATAAAAACGATTAATCAAACACAAAAGTTTTGATCAGTAACAGCCCTAATATATATATATACACACACATATATATATATATATATATATATACACACACACTTATACATTTTAGAGCTAATGATCTGTCCAATATTTTTCAGCCACTTCCTGCCTACATGCACTAGTTCCACCATCAGCTTCACTTCATTTGCTCTGACTGGCTTACTTATAGTCATAATAGTGAGACATGCCCTTCCTTCTCATGTCTGTACCCTTTCAACAGGGGTGAATGTGACAGGGTGGCAACACAGAAGCACAATTGGGAGGGTTATTACCCAACAGAGGTACCTGAAGAACTACCTTTACAGCAGGATGAACAGGTATGGTTTTAATTAATATAAAGTTGCAAAGTGCACTTATGTCCAGCAAGCAGAAGACCAAATAAGATCCAACACACATACCATGAGCACCAGTCTTCCCTAACAGGGAATATTTGGCAAAAGACACTTTCTTCCTCGTCACTGTGATATTATCACACCTCCTAGTTTGAGAATAGCAGTTTTAAGCTGGGTATACAGGTATCAGAATTAGTCCGGCTCAACAGGAACAGGATGAAATTATGTGTGTGCATCTCTCTATGTTCAGCAGAAGCTAGTCTAACGACTGTCTTTTGCTGAATGATCCTGCTGGAAAAACCAGCATTAGATCAGCCACTGCAGCCAATGGCTGCAGATCTGATCTGTGTATTCTGATGGGGAGAAGCCCCTGCTGTCAGAATACAAGTGATGTGAAAGCGGGAATCTGAGTTTTTTTCATGCAACCTGCTGGTTGAATGAATAAGAAATAAAAAAAAAAAGGATTTTTAATAAACAGCTTACCTGTAAAATCCTTTTCTTGAAGTACATCACGGGACACAGAGCGCATAGCCATTACACTTGGGTTATATGGGTACCTTCAGGTGTGGACACTGGTGTAATCAATTTCACAGGAAGTTTCCTCCCTATATAACCCCCTCCCACTGGGAGTGCTTCAGTTTTGTAGCAAGCAATTCTCCCGAGGTTACACAATGTTCCCCAAAAGAGGGGTGGGAGCTGTGTGTCCCGTGATGTACTTCAAGAAAAGGATTTTATAGGTAAGCTGTTTATTAAAAATCCTTTTTTCTTTATCGTACATCACGGGACACAGAGCGCATAGCCATTACACTTGGGATGTCCTAAAGCAATGCTCTATGAAGGGAGGGAGACCGTAAGGCCAAGAATAGCCAAATAAAAACATTGTCAGGAGAAAACATGGCTCCATCAACAGAAACACAAGGGGGCGTGAACCGGGCCAGAGGATTCTATACTGCTGCCCGTAGGACCGCCTGCCCAAAAGCTGCGTCCGTACTCTTTGCAACGTCCAACTTATAAAATTTAGTAAACGTATGTACGGAAGACCAGGTTGCCGCCTTGCAAACCTGTGCCATAGAAATCTGATGGTGTGCCGCCCAGGAGGCACTCATGGCCCTCGTAGAATGGGCTTTAACTGATAAGGGAGGTGGAACGCGCTTCAGACCATAGGCCTGAAAAATCAGCTGCTTAATCCACCTAGCCAAGGAAGACTTGGCAGCCGGCTGACCCTTCTTGGGGCCATCCGGAAGAACAAAAAGCACATCTGTTTTCCGAATCTTCTCTGTAGCCTTGAGATAGACCCTCATGGCTCGAACCACGTCCAAAGTATGAAGCCGTCTTTCCTCTCTGGACTGGGGAGTAGGAAAGAAGGAAGGTAGGACTAGGTCCTGATTCAAGTGAAAACTGGATATGACCTTAGGAAGGAAAGAAGGTTGAGGCCTCAGAACAACTCTGTCCTTATGCAGAATAAGGTATGGCTCCCTGCATGATAAGGCTGCCAGCTCGGAAACCCTTCTGGCTGAAGCCATAGCCACCAAGAAAACCAACTTTCGGGTTAGTAGCACAAGAGGGATTTCTGTCAGAGGTTCAAACGGCTGCCTTTGTAAAGCTGACAAGACCAGATTTAAATTCCAGGGGCAGAGGGGAGCTCTAATAGGGGGATTCACATGCAAGACCCCCTGCAGGAAGGTTTTCATAAGCAAATGGGTGGCCAAGGGTCTTTGAAACCATATCGATAAAGCCGACACCTGCCCCTTTAGAGTACTAAGAGCCAACCCTTTGTCAACGCCAACCTGGAGGAATCGCAAGATCCTGTCAATAAAAAACTTTCGAGGATGCCATTTTTGAGACTCGCACCACTCCACATAGGTTCTCCAGACTCTGTAATAAATATTTCTGGAGACCGGTTTCCTAGCCTGAATCAACGTAGCTATGACCTGATCTGAGAGGCCTCTGCCCTTAAGAATTAGGGATTCAGCCGCCAAGCCGTCAAATTTAGCTGCTGTGAAGCAGGATGGCAGATTGGGCCTTGAGACAGCAGATCTGGGCGCAGGGGGAGCGGCCACGGCGCCCCGACTGACATCTTCACGATGAGTGCGTACCAAGCCCTCCTGGGCCAGGCTGGAGCCACCAGGATCACAGGCCTGCGCTCCACCCGGATTCTCCGTAGAAGGCGGGGAATCATCTGCAGTGGAGGGAACGCATACAGAAGAGAAAACTGGTGCCAAGGGCAAACCAAGGCATCGGTCCCGTAGGCCGAGGGATCCCTGGCTCGGGATATGAATTTGTCCAACTTTTTGTTGGATCTCGTTGCCATAATGTCCACGTCTGGGACTCCGGATTTTTGGCAAATCTCTTGGAATACCTGGGGGTGAAGCGACCATTCCCCCGGGAGCAACTGTTGACGACTCAAAAAATCTGCTTGAGAATTGTCTATCCCTGGGATGAACACCGCCGAGATGCAGGGTACATGGGCTTCGGCCCATGAGAAAATCAGGTTTACTTCTCTTTGGGCTGCTGGGCTCTTCGTGCCCCCCTGGTGGTTTATGTATGCCACCGCAGTGGCGTTGTCGGACTGTATCCTTACTGGCAGACCCTGAAGGGGGAGAGTCCAGGCGATCAGGGCCAGTCGAGCAGCTCTGATTTCCAAGATATTGATGGGAAGCAGTTTCTCTGCCCCCGACCACAGCCCTTGCTGGGTCTGTTCTTCTAGAACTGCCCCCCAACCTAACAGGCTGGCATCCGTGGATACCATCTTCCACGAGATGGGGCAAAAGGATTTCCCTTTTGACAAATTTTGAGAGACCAGCCACCAAGACAGGCTGCGCCGGACCTTCGGGGAGAGCACTAATGGACGATCTAACGCCTGAATGGACTTGTTCCAAGCAGAGAGAATGGCTGCCTGAAGATATCTGGTATGGATCTGGGCGTAGGGCACAGCCTCGAAGGCGGCCACCATCTTCCCCAGCAGTCGCATACATAGGCGAATAGTCGGCCTCTTCTTGCCTAAGATCATTTGAACTGCTTGGGCTATTGATCTGATCTTTGCTTGAGGTAAACTTATCCTCTGGCAGTCTGTATCTAGCCGAAGGCCTAGATATTCCAACTGCCTTGTGGGTTTCAATACTGATTTTTCTAGATTTACAATCCATCCGAATTCCTCTAGATGCTGAACTGTGCGACATACTGCCTGATTGAGGTTGGAGGCTGAGCTGTCAATAACCAGAAGATCGTCCAAGTATGCCAAGACTAAAATGCCTTCTGTCCTTAGGACGGCTAGCACCGGGGCTAACACCTTTGTGAATACCCGCGGAGCTGTTGCCAACCCGAAAGGGAGGGCTACGAACTGGTAATGGCGGTGATGTACCATAAACCGAAGAAACCTGTGATGTGCCGGGTAGATCGGCACGTGCAGACACGCATCTTTTATGTCTATAGATGCTAGAAAGTCGTCTTGATGTAGGCTGGCTGCCACCGAACGTATGGACTCCATACGAAAGGTCTGAATGTTTAGAAAGCGATTTAGGCGTTTGAGGTCCAAGATAGGCCTGACGTCACCACTGGGCTTTGGTATTATGAAAAGGTTGGAGTAGAATCCCAGACCCCATTCCTGGGTTGGTACTTCTACGATTACTCCTTGGAGTAAGAGACGATCCAATGCTTTTGCAAGAGAGGCCCTCTTTAATGGGTCGCTTGGAAGACTTGACCCCTGAAAATGAGGAGGGGGGACTTCCCGAAACTCTAGCTTGTAGCCCGTGGTTACCACGGATCTTACCCAAGAGTCGGGAATTCTGGTCTTCCACACTTCGGAGAAGAACCGAAGCCTTCCCCCCACCCAAGAGAGTGGGGGCGCCCCTTCATGAATCTGACTTAAGGACTGGTTTAACCGGCTTGTGAGAGCATGGCCTCTTGCCTGTCGTGGCTTGTCCTTGTGGGCGGCTATTAAATGCCGAACGCCCGGGAGGCCGTCGATACTGACGGGAAGTTGAAGGGGCCGAGCCTGCGAAGGCCTGTCGCTTAAATGCGGGCCCACGTGATCTTTTCTTGATGGGCAAGAAAGAACTTTTACCACCTGATATGGTCTGGATATATTTATCTAGGTCTTCACCGAATAGTCTCCCACCATGAAAGGGAAATCCTGCTAAAAGCTTTTTGCAGGGTGCCTCTGCTGACCAGTTTTTTAGCCACAAAAGGCGACGCATATGAACCAACAGCAGAGATAAACGGGACGCCTGTTGAACGGAGTCCTTAATAGCATCTACTGCAAAGCAGAGAGCTCTTGGGAGGTCAGCCAATTCACAAGCTTGCTGAGCCGGTATGTCCTTTAATATCTGTTTAGTCTGATCCTTTAAAGCCTGGCAAACGCCAATGGCTGCCACTGCTGGCTGAACCACGGCACCTACTGTGGTAAAAGAAGCCTTCAGTAGGGTCTCCAATTTTTTGTCGACTGGATCTTTAAACACCTGGACATTTTCCACCGGACAGGTCAGGGATTTATTTACGCAGGAAATGGCTGCGTCCACGGTAGGGAGTGCCCATTTCTTTGCAAATTCTTCTTCCATAGGATAGAGAATGGTAAACCTTTTAGGAGGGATAAAAATCCTATCAGGTCGAGCCCAATCCTGAAAAATCACGCTCTCCAGAAGGGGGTGAACCGGGAAAGATGCACCACCCAATGGTGCCTTCAAGGAACCTAAAGAGGATACCACGGGGGCTACTTGTTCTGACACTGGAAGTTTAAAAGCAGTGCGAACCATATCCGTCAGAGACTGGATCCACAGACTCTCTGCTTGAGAAGCCGAAAAAATTTCATCTATAGTGGAATCTTCAATGTCTGACCCGTCAGGACTCAGGTCCGCTTGATCCCCCTGTGGGTCCAATTCCTCCGAAGAGAGGACCTCTGCATCTGAACACACCGTTTTAGGTGACGGGGATCTAGCCCGTTTGCCACCCGGCAAAGAGCGGGCAATTAAAGCAGTTAACCTTTTCTCTAGCCCACCCAGGGTGGATTCTAGCATTTCTTCCGTAACATAAACGGGAATGGGTTGATTGGGGGCCGCCTCTGCCCCTAGCACCCTCAATGGCTCCTGCACGATGCTGTTCGGTGGTCTATCTGGTGAGGGTGGGACCACTGGAGCCTGGCCCAAATCCTCTGACCCCGTTGGAGACCCCTTTACTTTTTTGGCACCTTTTGCAGCCTTAGCTGGTCCTGATCCCTTGGGAGCCATTGCACAACCTTGAGACACCCCTACAGCCAACACCCAACTGTTGTAGCTAGAAGTGAAACATTAATAAGGACAGGCTATGGTAAAATCTTTTCAAAATTTTCATACGCCTGAGAAGGCGGCAATACAGAGGAAGTCCTGTGAGTATTGCCACACCAATGCCCGTTAGCTGGAGTCCAATGTTGCACCGACTCAGATACTGCCAGATCTAAGGCTGAGTCCCTTTAAGCAAAAAAATATATATATATATATATTTTTTTTCTCTGGTCAGTGTGGACTTTTAAGTCCAGACCTGAAGATCCACAAACCACCACTGGGTGTCACTGTTAGCCAGAACTGGCTCAGCTGCGCGCTCTATGTCCTCACTCTCCAATGCTCTCAGGAGGGAATGACCAGCCAGGAAATGCTTTTTTGCTTTATCTGAGACTGACGCTGCTGGCCCGCCCCCCCCACGCCCGCTGACATTGTAAAAGGCGGCACGCACGCGCCCCCGCCCCCCCACGCTGAAACCAACATGGAGGAAGCAGAGAGCAGAGGAGAAGCCTGGACCAGCGCTAGAAACACAGACACCTGGTAAGCCACTAATCTTTGTAGTGCACACATAGAGGAAGCTGTCTCCCTAGGCTTCCTAGGAACAGGAGTTTTGTCAGCACTTCCTCTCTATACACGTGGGGCTGCAGTATCATGCTAACAGGCAAATCTGGGGGGAGTAGCAAAATACATATCTTTTAAAAGCATATATATATCTACATGTTATCTGGGTAAACATTAGTACATCCCATCCTGCCTCAACAGACATAGTGGAGATAGTGGCTGATGCACAAGCATACCATTAGCCAACCCAGAACCCCCAGGGGGATACCTACTGTCGAACCAAGTCCCGCAGGTTCCCTCTTACCTGCTCCACGCCGCAGGGTATTGCAAAATGCAAGAGGCCCAGCCTTCCCCCATCTCCGTGGGTATTGTCTTGGACCTTCAGGGACCGGGGTCCTGTGTTAAGGAACCCACACCCCTGGACCTATATAGCATCCTGGCATCAGTAGTGTTTAGTTCTTGGAAAGACTAAGGCACTGGAGCCCAGAATCCAGCCCTCCAAGGAGAGGCATAGGCAAAACCCCACTCCAGCAGGGCCCGGGTACCGTACACCTTGGCTTTGAAGCACTTCGGACGGATCCGGCTAGCTATCCTGGGTCCCGAGACCTCCGAGGGACAGCTAGACGTGACCAACACCTAAGACACTGGCGAAAAAAACTGAAGCACTCCCAGTGGGAGGGGGTTATATAGGGAGGAAACTTCCTGTGAAATTGATTACACCAGTGTCCACACCTGAAGGTACCCATATAACCCAAGTGTAATGGCTATGCGCTCTGTGTCCCGTGATGTACGATAAAGAAAAACCAACCTCTCAACATAGCCCAGCTTTAGACCTTTACTAGCAGAGTTTGTCTTGAGTACACAAGGCTGAAGTTGATGAAGACACACATACACTCCGGACATACCTTGTACAGCAGAGTGAAGAGCACAATGTGTAAAGTTTTGCAGTGCAGGAGCCTCATAAGACCTTTGTAACTAGGATGCAGTGGGGTTCTCTTCTTGTAAGGTGGCCACGGGTTACCTGGGCATCTTCCTATCTGTTTCAAACTAAACATACAAATAAATGCAATTGCTTACAAATCGTCAGACAAGATGTTCATATCATTTTTATGCTGTTACAGAATAAAAAGTGAAACCACGTTGCAAGAAAAAGTGCCCCGATTTACATAATGAAAATTCAGAGCCTAAAACGCCTTACAGTATAACTAAAAAACAAAGGTAAAACTTTGGATAGAATGCAGAGGGGTTAGAATTCTTGTCAGTTTTTATTGCTGTCTGTGCCCACGTTAAAAGGAGATTCACCCTCTCCATTTGTCCTATTTCCTATTATTATTTAAAGTAAAAAAAAAAAAAAAAAAAAAACTTGGTTTGTACCCAGAAGAGTAAGAGGGGAAATCTTCCAAATAGAAACACTAGTTCTGGTGACCTGGGGTCCCCATGAAATTACCCCAATTTGCAGAGATTTCTTTTCACTTCCTGTTTGACTATGGGACAGGAAGTGAAGTCAACTCAATAGGACACAGATGGCAGAAAAATTAAAAATAAATAAACCTGACGGGTTATAACCCTGCCTTGCTCTATTCCAAAATGAAAAATGCCTATAGTTTGACTTTAAACAGCAAATAAAAAGAAGGGGGGGGGAGATTTTGCAGCAGTGTTTTGTAGTGAAGGACACCAGGAATACAAGCGTAAAGCCCTGAACACACAGCCGGGAATCACGTCTGTTTGAAATCAGTCGGTTTTCCTGACAGGATTCCTGCTAAGCTTGCCTTGAAAAGCCATGTATACACACGGCCACACAAAAGAACTACCGTTCTTTTGAATGACAAGAATGCGGTGACGTCAAAGACTATGACGATCCGGCTAAATTACGTTCTATGCTACCGCGCATGCATCGGATGACACCAACCCTAGTGACGCCACTGCTTATCCAAACAATCTCTACTTCACACGGTTTAGCAGATGGACAATTTTAATTAAAGCAAGACCATACTTGTGCAGAGCGTGCTAAACTACAGTAAGAAATTAGCCCAGTTCCATTTACTGAAGGGGAATTATTGAAAGATGTACTGTGACCGTTATAAGCTTCTTTACCTTGCATATTTGTTTATCTTATTGAATAAACCAAATAAGCTCCTTATATTGAGAGAAGGATAAGCACACCAAATGTAAGGACCTCTTGCAATAAAGCAAATTTTTGTTGGTTTCTACAGCAAGCATTATAGACGCTGGGGATGTGTGTCACCAGACTTCATTGAGCAGTTTACATTTAACAGTTTACTGAGACCCAGGATTTTCTGTGCTGCTGTTATTTGGAAGGGTTTGCACATCCGCATGGAAAGATCTTCCTTGAGGAAAGGACAAGGTTACTTTAAGCCTGTTTTCAGCAGGACTTCAGGGAACTGCAGCATCCAATTAGCAAATAAATTGCTCTGGAATAAAGGTTAAGCAATATTTGCTCACGCTGGAAGGCAATGCATCATTCATTCTGACGGCTCATTCCAAAAACTCTACAAGACGAATGGAAATGAAGCCTGGAATGTCAGCTAAATTGCTGGAATACATTTAATGCCTCCAACTAATGCCCTTTTCTGATATTCGGGAAAAAATAATTACCATGTGAAAAGCAACTATTTTACTTGTCTATTTATAGAGCAAATGGCAACAAAGTTAAGCTTTGAATTTTTACTTTCACAGATAACAGAAAAAGCCTAAAAGGACTGGCAATCTAAAACAGACAACTCAGTTCAGGACAGACCATTTTATTAATGTGAACGCATGAAAACTTAACATTTGGGTTTTTATCTCGTGTGTTTCTTACACATCATTTCATCTGAGTTCACAAAAGGCAAGTGAAAGTAGTATAATGTCTTATACCCACCACTATCAGACGCTGACAACCCTCTATGTTTTCCTACGTGGCATTTTGGACATAGTACCTGAAAGCCATGGTCGAGCAAAGAGAGTGGTCTTCTACAGCAGTGTTTCTCAACTCCAGTCCTCAAGGCACCACAACAGGTCATGTTTTCTGGCTTTCCATTATTTTGCACAGGTGATTTGATCAGTTTCACTGCCTTAGTAATTACCACAGCCGTTTCATCTGAGGGAAATCCTGAAAACATGACCTGTTGGGATGCCTTAAGGACTGGAGTTGAGAAACACTGCTCTACAGTACCATCTTCCCGTGTTTCTTGAAAAAAACAAAAAACATTAAATTCAATAACGAAAGCATGCCACCTCTAGGAAAGGGATATCGGCTACAGCTAAGAGGAATACTTTTTATAGAATCGCTGCCCTAAAATCAGCACGGCCGTCTTATCACGCTGCAATAGCATTAGAGGCACAATAAAGTATGCTTGTGGCATTTTAAACTGGTACAAGACTTGCATGCTTTCATAACAATTTCATGTCCTTACAGCTAAATGAAAAAGGGGCAAATCTGCTGCCCAGCCTTACTCACACCCCCACATTTGCATACATACCACTAGCAAAAGTTTGAATAAAGGTTTCTTGAAATGTAGTTTAACACAAGACAATATCTTAACAAGCATTATAAACCCCAAATAAAACACAGAAGGGCATTACGGTGCTGCTAGAACACTAAAAGCATTCAAAGTAATCGGCATGCTGGAACTTTCGCGTCCATCACAGACACTATTCAGTAGAGTAGAAATGTCAGCAGAGGAACAAATACATGCTATACAGATATTTAGCAGATTGCAATGTAACCAGTACTCACAAAGCTGTGTATCGGTCCATGGCAGACTGGACATCTCTGCGGTACACTGTGCGAAAAATCACCATAACTGGGTCAAATTCTTGGTCCCAAACCTCACCTTCACATGAAAAAAAAAGAAAAAAAAAAAAACATTTCATGCGATGCTACATAAAGATTAGAATTTTGGGATAGACAACTTAACGGGAGAAACACACATTGCATTACCAATTGACAGTAAAGAGTAACGCTTTTGTTGAGTAAAACATTGCAGGGATTTTAGCAAAATTTGTTGCAAAAAGCTTAAATGAACGGTCTGAAGTTAGAAGCCGATTGGCTACCATGCACAGCTGTACCAGATTTTGCACGCTCCAGTTTTAGGAAATCAACCCCTAAGAAGTTACAATTTCTCACAATTTTTTTTATCAAATCATACATGAAGTATATAAAAAAAAAAAAACACGTTTTGAAGTATTCCAACATACTAGGATTTTTGTAGTTGCCGTAAAACCCTTTTCTTGGAGTTCAAGGACACAGGAGTTCAGATATAGTTGGGTTATGCTGTTGCCTACAGGTGGATTAGTCATTGGAAAACAAAAATTTAAGCCAACCCCAGATTTTCTACCTAGCATGCCTCATGTTTTTATCAAAATGTACTAAAACCAGGAACAGACACAGGAGGAGTGTGTCCCGTGACCCTCAATGGACTACAATTAGGAATATTTTTAGTTTCAGTAAAATTCTTTAATTTACTTTCTCATCCACTGAAGCAACAGGACTGCCTGCAGCCGAGAAGCTGCCTGAAAAACCAAAGCCCTACTCTGAACTGGATTGAGCACCTATCAGATAGGGGAGCCACCAACACAACCAAAGGGATGGCACATAGAATCAAACTGACCATAAACCAGCAGAAGGGGGATCAACCAAAACCTCTCAAAAATACTGGTAAAATCTTAAAGAGGACCGTCAGTCACTTTTAAATATTCTGCCCTTGTTGTTTTAACTTTGGGTGGTAAAATAAAAAAAAAATTCTGCCAGTAAATATCTTATACAGCTCACTTTCTGTTTCTGGTCTGGTCTGGCCATTAGCCTTGGCTTATGGCATCATGCACAGTTCTCTCTCTAACGCTAGTGAGAGTTTGTCAGGAAGGGAGGGGGGATGGAGTCATAAGAGGGCCAATGAGTGCTGGGAGGTGTGTCTGTGTAAATACAGGAAGGGAACAGGCAGCAGCTTCAGCTGCCCACAGTTAAAATGGATGCCACCAGAGTGGAAGAAGATTTCTGCAGCATATTTGGCAAATACAGAATCACAAAATATATAAAATATGCAAAGTGGTTGGAGGGAAGCTTTAGAATAGCAAAGATGTTTTTATTACAAATTATGTGAGCAGACTGCAGTTCCTCTTTAACTATAATGTTGTAAAGTGAGGAAAGGGCCCACAACTCTATCTGGTTAACAAAAAATTGAGGCCAACCACCAGAAGGAACTTGGGACAAACAGATTCATGACAGAAAATGCAACCAGTCAGGTCTACATAAGATCACCTATTACTTTATGAAGATGGAATTTTGTGACTAAAGAGGTTGTTTGGCCACATATTCTCACTAGGTTAAACGTAACAAAGAAAATGTAGCAACATGTTTCCTCACTCTTTATACCTATCCTGCCTAACCTGTATAAAAAAGGACCTATATACTTGCCTATTTTTAATCTGCTCTATTAGTATGATTCTGCAGCTCTTTGTAAGGAAATGCTTGACAACGGCTCAGAATTCCAGGTGCCATGAGGTCACCCATAGACTCCCATGGCCCAGCTGTTGAAGGTGCTCCTTGACACATAGGAGCCGGAGCTGCACAATCCCATGACCTGATCTAAACAGATTAAAAGTAGGCAAGTACACAGATCCTTTTTATACAGGATAGGAAGGGATGGGGGAGGAATCTTTAAGATCAAATATAGTTAGGCTTTTCTTCTACTTGATGTTAGACCTTCGCTTTAGACTAAGAAACAAAGTTAAAACCGAGGATTAAGTGAATACATATTCTCTAGCACGAGAGGTGTCACTGGGGGCTTTTAATAAACAAGGGAATAAATCAACAGCCATGAATCAAGGGACAGGTGCAGTTTTAGGCCAAGCATTAGCCCGATTATGGGGAAAGCAAAGGAATGTATCTGGAGAGCCCATCTGAACAAGCTGCAGGTTAACCAAAGAAGAAGAAAGACCCATCACCTGGTGAACAGGTCCCACATAATTATGTCCCTGGCAGAGGAAAACTAGGATGTTCTGCTTGCTGAAAATCCATTGAGGCACACAACCCTCCAGCGATGATCACCGCTTGCTACTTAGGATCTGAGGGGCAACTAGGTGGATGAACTCCTCCTTGATGCAGAGGGTACTGGTTCCCACTTCATAGTCCGTGAGAGTAAGCAGGACCCCTGACATTACTTCAGCACTGGAAAAGGACTACCTCATTTTTTGCGAGAAGGGCTTCCGCTCCTTCACTATGGTAAGGTATGGGAACACCTAAATGGTTTCCAACGAGACCAAGCCAAGAAAAACTGCCAATGGCAAGATCCATCTGCTCTGGGTGGGATGAAGAAACTATGGCAGCTGCCTAAAGAGGCTGAAGGATGCCACCAGAGACCAGCTGGTTTCATACAGACAAACCTGTATGAAAGGGGGCTAAAAAAAAAAAAAGGGATTTTTTAATACAGCTTACCTGTAAAATCCTTTTCTTGGAGTACATCACGGGACACAGAGCGGCATATTCATTACTATATGGGTTATATGGAGTACCTTCAGGTGTGGACACTGGCAATCTCAAACAGGAAGTCCCCTCCCTATATAACCCCCTCCCCTAGAGGGAGTCCCTCAGTTTTGTAGCAAGCAGTATGCCTCCCAAAAATGTTCCCCAAAAGAGGGGTGGGAGCTCTGTGTCCCGTGATGTACTCCAAGAAAAGGATTTTACAGGTAAGCTGTATTAAAAAATCCCTTTTTCTTTCTCGTACATCACGGGACACAGAGCGGCATGTTCATTACTATATGGGATGTCCAAAAGCAATGCTTTAATGAGGGGAGGGAGACATCTTCTCAAAAGAGATTTAATTTAGAGGTATACTCAAATAATAATAATAAATCCAACTTAGTCAAGAAAAAAACTTTTTTTTTTTTTTTTTTTTTTTACAACCAAGGGTGCCCCTGATCCCGAGGATCTTAAACCGCAGCCTGTAGTACTGCCTGCCCAAAGGCTGAATCCGCATTCCTTCTCACGTCTAGTTGATAAAACCTTGTAAACGTGTGGACTGATGACCACGTCGCCGCCTTGCATATCTGAGCCATAGAGATCTGATGGTGTGCTGCCCAGGAGGCGCCCATGGCCCTGGTAGAATGGGCTTTTACCGACAAAGGAGGAGGCAACCTCTTCAAACCGTAGGCCTGAATGATTAATTGTCTAATCCATCTCGAGATGGTGGATTTTGCAGCTGCCTGCCCCTTCTTGGGGCCATCTGGTAGAACGAACAACACATCTGTTTTCCGGATCTTTTCTGTAGCTTTAAGATAGGCCTTCATGGCCCGGACAATATCCAAGGTATGCAGCAACCCCTCCTTTCTAGATGTGGGTTTCGGAAAGAAGGATGGAAGTACCAAATCCTGGTTCAAGTGAAAATTGGATATAACCTTTGGTAGAAAGGAAGGATGGGGCCGGAGAACTGCCCTGTCCTTATGTAGAACGAGATATGGTTCCTTACACGATAAGGCTGCCAACTCTGACACTCTCCTGGCCGAAACTATGGCGACCAAGAATACCAACTTTCTTGTCAGTAAAACTAAAGGAATCTCAGCCAACGGCTCAAAGGGTTGTCTCTGTAGAGTGGACAGGACAAGATTTAAGTCCCATGGACAAATTGGTGACTTGACAGGAGGATTAATACGCAAGACCCCCTGTATGAAGGTCTTTACCAGCGAGTGGGTGGCCAGCGGCCTCTGATACCACACTGACAGAGCTGAAATCTGTCCCTTGATTGTGCTTAATGCCAGGTCTTTATCCACTCCTAGCTGGAGAAAACTTAACACCCTATCAATGGTATATTTGCGGGAATTCCATCTTTTGGATTCACACCAGCCTACGTAGTTCCTCCACACCCTGTAATAAATCACCCTGGAGGCCGGCTTTCTAGCCCTAATCAGGGTAGGAATTACCTGCCTAGACAGACCTCTACCCCTGAGAATCAGGGATTCAGCCTCAAGGCCGTCAAATTTAGACGCTGTAATGTAGGGTGGAGGATCGGGCCTTGTGAGAGTAGGTCTGGTCGTAGAGGAAGAGTCCAAGGGTCTCCCACTGCCATCTTCAGGACTAGTGAGTACCATGTCCTCCGGGGCCAAGCTGGAGCTACTAGAATGACTGGCTTGTGCTCCACTCTGATCTTGCGCAACAGACGAGGAAGTAACTGTAGCGGAGGGAATGCATATAGAAGTTTGAATTGATGCCAAGGGCAAACCAACGCATCGGTTCCGCAGGCCATAGGGTCCCTCGCTCGAGACACGAACCTGTCTAGTTTCTTGTTGAACCTGGATGCCATTATATCTAGGTCTGGCATTCCCCACTTCTGGCAGATTGTCTGAAAGACCTGGGGATGCAGAGACCACTCCCCCGGCGACAGAATCTGGCGACTTAAGAAGTCTGCCTGCAGGTTGTCCACTCCGGGAATGAATATCGCCGAAATGCAGGGTACATAAACCTCTGCCCACTGAAAAATCAAGCTCACCTCCCTCTGAGCGGCCTGACTCCTGGTTCCCCCTTGGTGGTTTATGTATGCCACTGCTGTGGCATTGTCTGACTGGATTCTCACCGGGGACCCCTGTAATCTGGAAGTCCATGCCAGGAGGGCTAGGCGAGCAGCTCTGATCTCCAAGACATTGATGGGTAGCTGCCTCTCTGCTTCCGCCCAAGTTCCCTCAAATCTTTGATGCGACTGAAAGATTGGTACATGAAGGTAAGCAACTTGAAATAGTCTGAATGTATTTATCCAGATCCTCTCCGAAGAGTCGTCCTCCATGGAAGGGAAACCCTGCCAGAAGCTTTTTGCATGGGGGCTCCGCCGCCCAGTTCTTCAACCATAAGAGCCTTCTCATGTGCACCAAAAATAGTGATAAACGAGAGGCCTGTTAGATGGAATCCTTTATAGCATCTACCGCAAAATACAGAGCTCTGGGAATGTCAGAAAACTCTTCTGCCTGTTGGGTAGGCATGTCTTTTAGCATTTCTTTTGTCTGGTCCTTTAACGCCTGACAAACTCCAATTGCAGCCACAGCTGGCTGTACCACTGCTCCTGCCGTAGCAAAGGATGCTTTTAAAAGTGTCTCTAACCGTTTATCAACCGGATCTTTAAACATTTGTATGTTTTCCACCGGGCAAGTTAGTGATTTATTCACACATGAGATGGCTGCATCCACCACTGGGAGCTTCCATCTCTTCGAGAATTTTTCTCCATAGGGTAAATGACCGCAAATCTTTTCGGCGGCAGAAAAATCATGTCCGGTCGTACCCAATCCTGAAAGATCAATTCCTCCAAGAGAGGATGGACCGGAAAAACCGCGTTGCTCAACGGAGCTTTCAAAGAGCCCAGAGAGGATACCGCAGGAACCTGAGGCTCTGGCAATGGTAAATTAAATGCCGAGCGGACCATGTCCGTCAAAGACTGCACCCACAGTCTCTCTGTCTGGGAGTCTGAAAATGTTTCCTCAGACGTAGATCCCTCAATCCCTGAACCCTCTTGGTTCAGGTCTAGTTGATCCTCCTGCGATTCCAATTCCTCCGGAGAGAGAATTTCAGCATCTGAGGATACACCTTTTGGTGATGGGGATCTAGCGCGTTTCTTGCCAGGAATAGATCTAGCGATCAACGCTGCTAATCTTTCTTCTAGCCCCCCTAGGGATACAGCTAGCATCTCCTCTGTGATAAACACAGGGCTGGGCTGATCTGGGCCAGCCTCAGCATCAGACCCCCCCAATGGCTCATCCAAGGCGACCTTCATGGGAATAAGCTGCGGGGAAAGTATCGGCATATCATCAGAATCAGAGGGGGAACCCCTTTGTTTTTTGGTCTTTTTTGTACCCTTTGACCCCGAACTTTTGGAAGCCATAATACAAAATCGAGGGACTCCGCCTACAACAGCAGACTGTAGTGGCCAGGAGTACACTAGGGTTTAGGGGACAATAGATCACTAATGCCCAAAAACTGATGGGGCCCTGTATGTCTTTTTTTTTTTTTTTTTTAAAACATACAGCGTCCCCAAACTTAGTTTGCCAGCCTCCAACCTGTTGCAAAAAGGGGGATTTTTTGGCTTAACAGAAAAGCATTGGAACCAAGTCCAGCATGTACTACCCCTCTTCCGCCACCGGGAGTCACTGTTCTGCCGCTCTGCGTCCTCTCCCTTTCAGATCAGCCTCAGACTGAGCTGACTATAGCCTGCTGATTTATAACAGCACATAAGGCGCGCCCCTGATGACGCTGCAGGCACGCCCCCCCCCCCGCCCTCCCCTCCGAACGGCGCGAAAAACGTCTATAAGACGCGCACGCGCGCGTATGCCGGAGAAGGAAGCACATGGAGGAGCCGCGCTGCTGGAGACCCAGGACTGCAGTACCAGGCGGCAGAATCAAACCCCCGGCCAGGTAGGACTTTCCAAAAGGCCCCATAGGGGTCCTTACTAGCCCTGGGAAGAAAGCAGCAGGTAGCTAGCAAACACAATTGTTTCTTAGACAGGGGAACCTAGTGCTGGGGGAATGAGATCATCCTGTCTTCTCAGACATAGTGAGCAAGGTTGCCAATGCAAAGCATACTTGGGCTACCCCCCCTTTTAGGTTACCCCGGAGAGCCTGCTGTCGAACCAAGTCCCGCAGGCTCCCCTCTTACCTGCTCCATGCTGCAGGATGTTTGTCTAGCAAACCGATCCAATCTTCTACCATCTCCGTGGGTAGCGTAATAGACCTTCAGGCCCTGGGGTCCTATGAAGGTACCCACTGTCCTGGACCTATATAGCACCCTGGCAAACAGGAACTTATGGTCTTTACGAACTCCAAGTCCTGGGCCCAGGGTCCAGCCCTCCAAAGAGGAGCATTATAGGCAAAACCCCACGGTTTGGGGCCCGGGTACTGTCCACTTTGGCACTGAGGCTCCTTGGACAGATCCGGTTAGCCCGCCCTTAATCCCAAGGATGTGGAGCAAAGCTATTCCGTGACCAACACCTAAGACACTGGCGAAAAAACTGAGGGACTCCCTCTAGGGGAGGGGGTTATATAGGGAGGGGACTTCCTGTTTGAGATTGCCAGTGTCCACACCTGAAGGTACTCCATATAACCCATATAGTAATGAATATGCCGCTCTGTGTCCCGTGATGTACGAGAAAGAAAAAAAAAATGAAATGGAGAAGTGACCCTGAAGGAAAAGGTACACAAATGTCTGACTCTCCTGCAACAGAGAAAAGGGTTTAATCCCTGTCAGATGTCAAGTGATCTATGGATACACTTGACATTTTTAGTGAGGGCTTAAGCTGAAAGATTTGGCCTACAGTCAACAGGTAGTTGCCAATTCTACAAACTGTCTGAATCTTGCAGGCGTTCAGCCCTATTGGTGGTAGTTGACTAAAAATTCATGAAGCTTATCCATGTTGGAACAGTCAGAGGAAAGGAATTAGTCTGTGGGTCTAAACGGGATACACTTTGCTACCTAATGATGTAGAGGCAAACTGTCCTAAGACTCTCTATAATTCACAATCAGCCCTCACCTGTAGAAATGTGTGCACACCTTAACACAGAAGCCTTTTCAGAGGCTTAGTAGATTTCTGACTTCAAGACCTATGGGCTGCCTAGGAATCAGGCTCTGACTGCTTGGGGAACATAGTACAAAATTTGATGGGAATGAGTGGGATTCAGCTGACCGCCTCCCTAGACCCCTATGTTGAGGCAGTGTTGCGCTGGCACCCTGTGGCATTCCTAATAAACATATCCCTTGAAGGCCAAGATGCCTTTATGTGGCATCAGCATCCCAGCATAATACCCAGAGTGTTATGTGCATTGTATGAACATAAAATGCATGCAAGACATACATCTAGATGTTTGTACCAAGCCATCACAACTGATGCATAAGGCTCCAGACATTTGTTCAACATCCTCAATTACACAGGAGTCTACTGTAGCAGGCAAGAGCCTTTTTGAGGGGAATAACCCATTAGAAACCTTAAAATACTAAACACACCACCTTTTACCTGTCTAGAAGTTTTCTTGTTGGTTATTGATAGATCCACAGTAGGTATAGACTGTGGTTTATCCAAATTTCCTCTCATAAGGGAACAGTTCCAACACACTCAACTGTTGCCCAATACCCTTCAAGGACATATGCAGTCCTCCGAGGAATACCTTTAATAGCAGGTACAGCTGTAATAGCTCTAAAAGACCCAAGGCTGGAGACAGCAGGCTGATCCCATAAATGTATAGCACTATGCACTAAATCAATAAGGTCAGAAAAGGACCCTCTGTAATTCTGAGGTCACAACAGTAGACTCTCGTGCCCATAACAGTAATAGATTGATGGGACTCTGAAATCCAAGTCAGTGATGGTCACAGCAACCTGCGACCTGGCTTGAAAGCCTGACAGACTCTACAAGAGAAAGATGCACTTTAAGCCTCTGACGTCAGTATTCATAAGGAATTGGGTAAATTTGGACACAAAGCACTATGTTTACATGGAGGCTCCTTATGACAGGGGAGAGAGACTGATTATATAGACCATAGAACTATTAGGTCACCGATGTCAAGGTTGCAGGGATCGGTTTGCTCAGAGGTTACCGAGTAGATGCCCCTAAAACCATTGAAGTATGATCTGGGGTCACCAGCAGCACTAAAACTGCCCCCTCTTAGTGGCATTGCTATGGGGGTGCGGGCCGCACCAGATAACACCCACCAGAGGGGTGACACTGGAGTGGCGCCCACCACTATACGCTGCACTATATTGCTTATGCTTGCAGAGCAGCAGCAGAGTGAAGCGAGCAAGGCACCAAGCTGTGCGGAGGAGACTGCCTGTAACACTCCCCCGTATTAAGTAGCTGTCCCTCAGGATCGCCAATATTTCTGGAGGCAGCCGGAATTTGTGGGCATAGCTGGGGGTGTGGTTGCCTTCGCCACTCCTCCCACAGACTGCTTCAACACTGGCTGACCCTGCAGCTGGAGGAGAAAAAGGGTGATAACATTGCAGCCCCAGATGCCTTCATCTCTGGGCACGCTGTAAGTTACTGCACACGCAAGAGTCCTAACCTGCCCTATGCCATCCCAGCCTGCCCTAGACTATCATTTACAGGGGCCCCGTGACCATGCACTGCCTGCAGTGCAGGACAGACAAGAGGGGGTGACACCAACCCTAGTCACGCCACTGACCGTATCTAGGTGCAGACAGGTTCTGCCCACATAGTTGCAATTTTACTAGGCCCAACCTGGAGGCAAGGTCTACCTAAACCCAGGGAGCTGGTGCTAATTGGAGTTGAGCAAATGGAGTTGACCAATTCACTATAGGTGGGCAGCACAAACAGATCAGAGTTCCACATGGTGCTTTGCAAAACAGAAGCAATAGCACCAACAGGACAGTATTTCTTCTTCTGAGGAGCAGCAAAGAGCGCAGAGCTTGTGACAATCCACCTATTGTCAGCACTGTCTCTCAGTGTCAACCCTTCTGCAGTAAAGCCAGGAACAGGACATTTGGAAGGTGCCTAGTGGTAAAAAGTGCCAAATGACCTTAACCAACAAAGTGAGTCTTCAAAGATGGGGGTCAAGCACTGAGACAATGCCATAGCTCTGGACCCAAAAGTGATCTCTGGCTAACTTTTTACAAGAAGGTCTGGAAGGTGCCATGATACAGTGCACAGGGTCACATTACATGCTAGCTCTGCATATCCAGCCCACCTAGGTTCAGGTATGGCATTATAAGGCCAGGCCTAGGAAAGGCTTATATAGATAGCTGTTAGAGAACAGTTCCAGCAACTATACTGTATAACTAGGCATCAATATTGAAGAATAAATCCAAAGAACAAAAAAAAAAAAAAAAGTAAAGAAAAAAATTGCTAGTAAGACTGGTTAGGTTTTTCTCAGCAGAGCTGAAGAAAATATGTAAATTCTCCTAGGACAACAGCAAAAAACCTGGGGGGGTAGAGGAGTGGTTAGCCAGGGGATTGCTTACAATGTTTGTTTGCCAGTGTCCAAGCTTGTAAAAGGTATTTCAGGCCAGGAATAACGATTTGGCTGATATAGGCAGTTAACCTTCAGCCACTTTTAAAAGGGTAAGCTAAAAGTAAAGCAATGTGCTCCCTTTCACGACAGTTCCTTTTAAAAACAGTCACATTTAGCACTGGAAGACACTGCTAATATTACTACACATATAATATACAGACTATCAAAAATGGCATTCAAATCAGGGGGGTGCACCTTGCATGTAAGTACACTAAAAAGAGTAAAAAATATATATTTATAAGAGCACAGATTTGCGAAGTACTATATGATTTTGCTTAACACAAGAGTTAGGTGTGAAATCACATGTGTGATCGGGGGGGGGGGTATACATAAGGTCAAGTGAATGCAAATTGAAAAAAATGGATTTTGTGCTACAATGCCTTGGAAGAACTACGTCTGAAAAGAAGAACATGTGGCTGTATCCTGAAGGCAAATGTTCCCAAGTAATGGACTTTATTGCTGCTTTAACCCCTTTACTCCAACGATCCATTATAACAATTTGAGTGAAAAGGAGATGCAGTGCTTATACATGAAAACACACACCACATACTGTGAGTTTTTCTTTAATAGATATCACAACCCATCACGTCTTTAAATCGAAATATGAAAGGTCACACACATACATACATCTATTGTTCAGCCAAGTTTCCATAATTATGAGAAAACAAAAACGTTTCCCCTTGAGATACAATCAAAGGAATCTGAAGAAACCACATTTTAAGAGGACGCAAATAAATTAAAAATATATATCTACTCATCAGTTCCACCCCACTGAATTGATCTTTAGCTGGTTTTCATGCAGCGCTCAATGAAACGTTTTTAAGAATAATCTCAAACTAGGGATTTTAACATAACAGAAAAAAAAATGACATGAATTGTGGACTTCTAGCGCCACCAAGTGGACAGAGGTTAAATGTTAACATCCTTTTGTATAAGCGAATACTTTATAAATTTATAGTCACAAGACAGGGGTATTTCTCTACAGATTTATCAAGCAGCCAAACAGAGAAGCTGCTTTGCAACAACTTATTGCAATGTTTTGTTGCATTTATATTTGCTGCAGAAGCCACAATAAATTGTCAACGAGTGGGGACGATTCACAGCAACTCATTAGCATACGGTCCATCTTGGTACACAAAACTCCTGGAGCAAAGGAATTAATGAACACCTTTTCTGTTTAACAAAATCAGCGAGGTCAATTAATACACCCAGCACTGTGCACCAGTGATCACTGCCAACTGGAATCCAATGTACCTCAGTCAATTACAGCATTGGGTTCTGCCATGAATCATATCCTTACACAGGTCATTAAACTACTCATGGGGGGAGATACAGGTGCAGCTGCTGCTTTCCTCCATCTGGAGATGTTTACCATTTGTTCCTGGTTAGCAATTGAAAATATTAAAGTACGTCCCCTAATAACCCACTGTGTTTTAACCCCAACCTTAAAGAACTGAACTCCATACCTGATCCACAGCGATGTCACCTTTATGATGCACAGGGGTTGAAGTCCTTTCGATAATTGCGAAAAGACTTTGATTTACCGCGTTCATGCATATTCTTTTTACTATCAACTCCGTCACGCCATTTGTTCCCAGTTTGGCTCCCTAGATGACCCCACAGTGGTACCAGAACTAGAGAAAATATTGCAACACCCCAACCCCACTAAAACTTATATCCACATACTATGCTGCTCTCCTGACAGACTGTAACCCTAGATTCCAGATGTCACAGGCAAAATGGGCACCTATGGACACTTACAGACAAGGACTGGTCAGAATTTAGCGACACATATAAAACTTTGGTAATATCTTACAAAGATTGTATAATCAACATAAAAATCTTTCACCCATCTCACTTAACCCCTACCAGACTACGCAAGATGGGCCTAGTCCCCTGCTGCCGAGGGTGTGGCCAGGAGGAAGATTTTCTACATTGCTTCTGGGCCTGCCCACTAGTCCAGACCTTCTGGGAAGAAGTAGGGTCCTTTATTTCACAGGCACTGGGCCTTCCGAATGTTCTTTACTACAAGAACTGCCTTTTGGCCATTTTTGGGGATCTCCATTATCTCCACCCATGCAAAGTGACTCCTCCGCATCCTTAATTTTTATGCTAGGAAAACGATATTATTGACCTGGAAAGGCTCTCAGGTACCTTTGAAGTCTCTTTGGATCTCACTGGTTAATGACGCGATACCTCTGTATAAAAACTCACATTTGAGGTTCGGAAACAAACCAAAGCCTTTCAGAAGATATGGGGCAGATGGCTGGCCAGCCCCCTAACCCTCACATCAGGCAGACCACATGTTGGATAATGAGCCCTTTTGATGCACTGGACCTCTATCATGTACATCCTCCTGGTGACTTTATATTAGTGCAGGTGTATTAACTAGTACTGTAATTTTAATGCTAAATAACTACAGGAGACACCTGGCATGAACACTGTAATGTATGTTCCTATGTATGTAATGCTCGGATACAGTGAATAACCAAAGTCAGTTTTTTTTCTTTTTCTTTTGTGTGTTGAAAAAAATTCAATACAAATAACTAATATTTAATTTATTTATTTTTTAAGTACAACTAAAAGGGTCTTGTATGACAGTCTAAACAAGTACCAAATCCAGAGATTTAGAATTTAGGGGCAGTGCAGCATTGCTGTTACACCATCACAGGAAGCTGCATTAGGTGGACTTCTCTGGCAGGCTCAACATGTATTAGTGGGACATTGCAGAGGGACCAAGAGGATATTGAGGTACAGATGAACTGATAAGTTGGTGCTGTAGCACATTCATTTTACTTGAATAGAAGGCCATAGTTCAAATGTAAATCATGAAGAGCTCAGCAAACAATGGCAGCCTCCATGTTTCTCACATTATAATATTCCTTTAAGCAATTAAAAACTGATGGTTAAAGTCCTAGAAGAACAGTACTCTGGTGTACAGTGCTCAATCACAGAACATTTTGCCAAGGTCGGGGCACCATTCTTGCCGCCGCCAAGGTCGGGGCACCATTCTTGCCGCCGCCAAGGTCGGGGCACCATTCTTGCCGCCGCCAAGGTCGGGGCACCATTCTTGCCGCCGCCAAGGTCGGGGCACCATTCTTGCCGCCGCGGGGCAATTCTTGGCCGCCAAGGTCGGGGCACCATTCTTGCCGCCGCCAAGGTCGGGGCACCATTCTTGCCGCCGCCAAGGTCGGGGCACCATTCTTGCCGCCGCCAAGGATGGGACACTATTCTTCCAACTGACAACAATGACGGGGAACTATTCTTCCCGCTAACAAAAATTTAATACAGGTAATAAATAAAAGGGAAAATTACCTTTTGGTCCTAAAACCACTTTAAAGCAAAAAATAAAATAGTGACATAATAAAAGGGCAAAGCGCAGCCTGCCTGTGAATGATACATGGGATATTAATCCGCCCAATTGCAAATTATAGCCAGAAGCATATTTCTCTTTGCATTAAGTAAATGCTACAGGAATCATGAAGCATGGAGACATGGATGGATGAATGAGCTTGGTTTGATTATTAAAAATTAATTAAACTGCATTTTTAGTGTGCGCTGCTCAGATACAGTTAAAGGGTAACTCCCCTTTCAAGAGCATTTTTTTTTTTTTTAAATATATAATATAGCACATACAACTACGACAAGTCATATCATTGAATGTTATTAAAAAAGGACCTTTCCGTTTCAATCTGCAGCTCTGTAATTTTCTGTAATATTGCGATGCAATATGGCTACCTGGAGGTATTTTGTACACAGATGATGTACAGAACACCCCCTCATATATGTAATTTTCCGCTTGTGTGATTGGCTCACTGATTTTCCAAGAAGTCTACACCAAGGTTACTTTCACACTAAGGCACTTTACAGGCGCTATTTTTAGCCTGTAAAGAGCCTCTCCTCTCTCCGAGAGCTGTCACACCGGAGTGGTGCACTGGCAGGATGCTAAAAAAAAGTACTGCAAGCAGCATCTTTGAGGCGCTGTAGGAGCAGTGCATCCTAAAGCGCCCCTGCCCATTGAAATCAATGAGCAGCGGCACCTTTAACCTTTTTTCAGTCATTAGGCGAATTTGGCGCATAAGTGGCAGACAAAGCCAAAAACTGTTGCAGATGTTTTTCCTTTTTTTTTAATTAGGCACAACACGTTAACAAAATCATTTAACCCCCCAAAAAAATGGCACAGCAGCTTTATTGAATTCCTCCTCATAGTATTTAATTAAATAACTACAGGTACACGGGGCTAACGGCATTAGCTGCTACCATTTCTTTCAGCTCATAAAGCAGCACCTGTCTTCTAAACAAGCTTACAAGCAAAAAGCTTGCTTATGCAAAAGCATAGAAGAAGTACAATAATCGTTTCATCAAGAAGCACTTAAAACAGACAAATGATTGTTCAAATACATACCCTTTGGTGTATACATTCCTTGTTGCATGGAACCTCCAGGCTCAAAAACAGGAGCTTTAAAATCAGCAACTGCTGATAAAACAGATTCAAAGCTGCAATTGCCTGGCATTATACCACTCTTTGGATTAGGGCTTTCTGGAATGTAATGGGTCAGTTAAGGAACACTAATTGAGCATATCCGTGACACCATTAAACAGTGTTTCACATTACTCACCACACACATATCAGACAGATTTACTTTCACTATATCCGAGTAGATTTCCCTCCCCTACATAAATTCATATTCATTTGTTGCCTTCTAGGTGTGTTTTGTTAATTGTGGAAGAAACATTATACTAAGGGCAAAGGCAGGGACTGAATAAGTGATCTGTATACTCCGTATGAATAAATAAAATAAATTCTCAACCAGCTGGGTCAGGTTTTTAAGACAGGAAGTTAGACTATAAAGTAATGAATTGGAGCAGGCATTTGTCAAATAGCTGCAGGTTCTCCACAGATAATCACAGCAAAGGATATAAGGTCAAGCAGGGAGCTGTGAGTACGGTCATTCATACACAGCTGAGCAATCATCTCGGCTCTTAAGATTTCATCATCAGTCATCCCTGAAATGGTACAAAATACAGGTTAGTGTTTCAGCGGATAAACAAGAAAGTTGGATGGAAAAAAAGCTAAAATGCACTACTGTAATGTGTACCTTGTGATAATCCGTTGTGAACTCAGCCCTACATGTGTATAGGGTTACTTACAATAGCAGAGGATGCTGCAGGAAATAAGTCTGGCTTGCAAAACTAAACTATAAAGCCTTGTACACACCTACGGGTTTCCCGTCGGGAAAACTGCCATGAGAGCTTTTGGCCGAGGATTCCGGCCGTGTGTATGCTCCATCGCAGTTTTCCCGACAGGAAAACTGCAAAAAAAAAAAAAAGGAAAACCATCTCTTTTTTTTCCTCACCGGGATTCCCGTCTGTTTTTAAGCCGGCATTTTTTTTTTTTATGGGAAAAGACTGCGGTGGAGCATAAATGCGGCCGGGTTTCCCGACCAAAGTACTCATGGCAGTTTTCCTGTCGGGAAACCTGGCCGTGTGTAGGGGGAAAAAGTAACCAAGCAGGTTCTCCGTTTTCCCCTCTGATTTCCTAGTGATAAAAAGTCAGCCAGGAAACCCATACGTGTGTACTAGGCATCACACCTTGTTCACACAAATGGAACTTCCACTTTAAGTGTTGGTGACCCCCTGACATGCCACATTTGGCATGTCATTTTGTTTTGGGGGGGAGCGGGTACCCCGTTTTTAGAGACATCCAGCTCCCACTTCCTCCCCTGGCGTCGGAAGGAAGATAACCTCTCCCCCCTCCATTCCTTCAATCTCTTGGGACACATCACAGGTCCCAGAAGATTGCAGGCCACTCACAGCGCAGCTCGCGCATTCGCAATGCGTGCCTGGCTGTGAACCGTTAGACAGGTGAGTGTCTGATTATTAGGCCTCATGCACACTGGATGTTTTTTACAGCAGCTATTGGCTGTAGACATTTTTTTCTACAGTCATTAAATTTTCCATACTAGCCCATTATGAATTACTTACCCGAGATCAAAGCCCCCGAAGCCACTCTCGCTCCTCGCCTCTTCCGCCGCCATGATACCCGAGTGACTTCCAGGTATCGTAGCTCCGGCGCCGTGATTGGCCGGAGCCGCGATGACGAGCCGTCAGTGAGGGCACGATCGCCTTTACTAACGGCACGTTCAGTGCACCTGGCCCGTTGGTGCGCATACCCAGTAGACATCAGTGCAGACTTTTCTGCAAATATCTCCTAAACTGTGTAGGTTTAGGAGATATTTGTTGCACCTACAGGTGAGCCTTAATCTAGGCTTACCTGTAGGTTAAAGTGGTCTGCAAGGGTTTACAACTACTTTAAGGAAAGTTAATATTTGTCAGGAATACTACCTTTACCACCGCCCGCCCACTGTATAGGCAAATGATGGTGGCAGGGTGGCTCTATTGTTCTGGGACAATTTTATATGATGTCCCACTCTCGCCACGTTTAGGTGCCCACGGGGGTGCGTAGCACAGTAATCGGTGGCGCACTGTGTCCCAGAGATTCATGTCCTTACGGACCTTGCTTTGTGCACTGGTCCAAATCATTTGGTGGATTATGGTGTGGGGTTGTTTTTCAGGGGTTGGGCTTGGCCCCTTAGTTCCAGTGAAGGGAATTTTAAGGCGTCAGCATACCAAGACATTTTAGACAATTGTTTGGTCCCAACTTTGTGGGAACAGTTTGGGGATGGCTTCTTCCTGTTCCAACATGACTGAGCACCAGTGCACAAAGCAAGGTCCATAAAGACATGGATGGGTTGGGGTGGAGGAACTTGACTGACCTGACCTCAAACTCATAGAACGCCTTTAGGCTGAATTAAAGTGGAGACAGCGAACCAGGCCTTCTAATCCACATCAGTGCCTGAGCTCTCAAATGCACTTCTGGAAGAATGGTCAAACATTCCCATAGACACACTCCTAAACCTTGTGGACAGCCTTGCCAGAAGTTGAAAATGTTGTAGCTGCAAAGAGTGGGCCAACTCAATATTAAACTATACGGATTAAGACTTAAATGTCATTAAAGTTCATATACTTTTGGTAATATAGTGTAACTGTAGTCCACATCACAGGAGCAAGCACTGCAGGGTGGCTACATTCACAAGTACAGCTATAGTGGGACCATGTAGAATGAACACGCAAAGGAAGTAGAGGCTTAACAAGCTTTCAAATATTTCTAACCTATGCCTATTGCTCTAAATGATCTTGAAGTTTATAAACTTACTTTGTGTAGACCCACTACGCACATTTACATTTAAATTCTGTGACACATATTTACCACACCCTGTGGCGTAGGCACTGCTGCATCAAAGGATTCAGAGGCTACAATCTGAACTACAGAGCTGCTGAGAGGAGATATTTTAGGAGGTGGGGGTCAGTACAGCTTGCAGGCTGCAAAGTACCATGGGATATGTCGTCCTTAGAAATTGAAAGTCAACAGTAGAGAATCTGCAAAGCATGCAGACAATCCAGGAAGTTATAAAGGAGATGGCCAGCAAAACTCACAGCATCAAAAACGTATTTTTAGGTAAGCTTATATTGGAATGTCAAAACTATTACAATGCTGCTGATAATATAAAATGAAAACAAATGCTGTGGCCATAGATTTCCATTAAATTATAGGAAGCACTGAGAAATACTGCTCATAGAAAAGGACACAAACAGCAAACAGCATTCGCAGTGTGCAATATTTTATATTTTTAATAATAGGTTAATTGACACTAATACTACATAAATTAGTTGCATGGTTTCAGACTGAGTAACCCTCTTTGGGCACCAGTAGTTCCAAAACGTGGTGCTGTAGTGTATGGTATTCATTAACAAATAGATTAGCCTCATATATGATGCAGTAAGCTGAAAGTTTGTGTTATGCTGAACGTAGACACAGTTTTTACAAAAGTTTAATTTACCAAATTGTTATTTTAATTTTATTTAACAAATCTTTTTTTATTGTGCCAGTCTTGGTACTAATTCAGTGTAAGGATAAACAAGCTGCAGATAAGGACTGCTGCTGATAGACCATTTTGTTGCAGCCTCAATTTATCTACGAATTGCGCTTTACAAACATAAACCATCCTTGAACTATTTTAAAAATCTACACATTGCATCTTTTTAAATGTAGACCCAATTATTTTAAAGCGACATAAAAATTATAGCCTACCAGCAATAAAAACATACCTAAATGTAAACGAAGACTTAACAGAATAACTAAAAAAGTGAGTGCCCCTTCAAGCATCGATCTTTCATGATCAGCATCAAGGACAGTGTTCTGGTGCTGAGAAGCCATTGTCAAAAGATCCACAACCTTAAACCTACAAGTGGAAGAGGAAATTAATATATTTTGTTAGTTCGATTAAACGTACAAGCCCATTTTTGACACGTTAAAGCAGTGTTTCTCAACTCAAGTCCTCAAGCCCCCCCAAAAGGTCATGTTTTCAGGATTTCCCTCAGATGAAAAGGCTGTGGGAATTACGAAGGCAGTGAAACTGATCAAATCACCTGTACAAAATAATGGAAATCCTGAAAACCTGACCTGTTGGGGGGGGCGTGAGGACTGGAGTTGAGAAACACTGCGTTAAAGACAACTAAAGCCGATTTCTGTTTTGAATGGCATTCAGAAAACCAACCAGAGCTACAAGTCCTCTACGGGGATTCGAGCAAGGGAATCTCCTCTAATGCCAGATGTGGATTTAGCAGAATGAGCTCAGATTTTTAGCCCGAGAGCACTCTGTATATATTCGTAAACAGCAGCCAGAAAATGAAGTATGATGCAGAATTTCATTTTATAGAAGACACTCCATGGGACTAAAAAAACCTTAACCTCATGTCAGCGGTAAATCAGCCGATAAACCTCAGCATGTTCCAAAGTGTATGAGATGGTTTGTGTCAAACTGTACTCCATCCCATTCAAAACAGACCAATGCATTTTGGGTGGACTGTTTAGAATTAAAATAAGCAAACATATTAGCATAAGGACATGGGTGTATGCGTTTTAATTACATTTAAAAATATAAAAGCACATTTTGTAGAACAGTATTAAAAGCAGATATTTGGAATATGGCTCAGAAGCACTCAATGAAGAATACAAGGGCTAGGTACCCCCAAAGCTATTTTTAAATGTTTGGCATCACGTCTCCACTGTATAAAATGTTTTTAAGCAAACTAATGTCAGGGATATTTTTTCAAAGTCTCTTACCTGCAGATCTACCAGTTACAACACTTCCTGTTGCAGGTTGAACATGCTAAGCGACTGCCTCAAAACACAGCCTTTCTGATATAGCAGATAAGCAGCTAAACAACTAACTGAGGGATAACCTACTCTAGACCGACTATAGAACAAGTACTGGGGGCGGATTTCACTACACGCTCATCATGCAGCGCTTTTACTATGTAGAATCTCTTTGAATGCATGAAAGAATTCTAAAAAATAACTTACATTTGAACTCCTGAAGTGCATTACATGCTACCATCTTACCTTTCAAAAACAGATGAAATAAAGTAGTCTGGGTCCAGTCTGGATGCACAGACCTACAGTCAAGCAGAAGACATGATTAAAAACACATACTCAACATCTCCCGGAGAAGCTTCTGTTCCCTCTTGTCACAAGTCTTACCTGTAATAAATAGATGTCGGGGTCGATCATAGAATTACAGAAATGTGACTGCACATAAGTCATTGCTTGTCCTTTAATCTGCAAGCCATTTCGTACCCACATGTTGCTATGAATCTCAGACAAACTTGCCTGTTGTAAAAAGGAGAAGGTCTGTCAGCTTGAAATACAACCTAACAAATCATAAAAACTCTCATGTTTATAGAGCCAACATAAAGCAGAACAATCTATATCAGAAGTTAACAAACTAGGTTGCATTTACACCTGAGAAATTTTGGTGCACTCGTCTATGCATTTTCTAGCTTGAGCTTTTTTTTAGCCAATGGAAAGCTAGTTGCTAGGTTGAGTTTTAGCTAGAAAATGCCATTAAGCATTTTGGCCCACAGGAAGAACAAGGGTCAATGGACCCAAACAGGTATGGGAAGGAGAAAGACATTCCCACAGAAGGTGATAAAAAAAGAGCCCCAGGGTAGCAAGATTGACCGGCTTCCAGGAAACTGAATTCCTATATAGCATAAGAAAAAAAAGGGGGCTAGCTAGGTGGAACACAGGGGGAGCCAAAGCTGAACTACTGCTGTTGGATGTAATACAAAGAAGGTTCTGTTTTTTCAGAAGCCCTTTATAAGTAAGTAACCCTTTTTAGCTGAAGGTACGGGCTCTGCGTGGACAAGAGCTTCAGAAGGGTAGAGAAAGTCGCAATGGTGTTGGAAGAGCAACTTCTTGCAAAAGGGAGCGCACAAAGAAGTCACACTTATTTTTAGAGCTTAAATAGCCTCCACATAAGACCTACAAGGAACCATTGGCTAAATTGCTTGCGGGTCCAACAAAAAAAGGCTGCAGGAAGAGGAATGGGAACAGTTTCCAAGACAGAGTTCCCCTTCAACACACTAGGCAAGAACTACCTCATATGGAAGGTTACAAAGTATGGGGAAGAAGCAATCTGCATGACCCTGCGAAGAAAGGACACCTAACAAATGTTGCCTGACAAAGATGTTGGAAGATCTCTAGGTGAGAGCACGAAGAGCAGTCACATAATCAAATATGCTTGGTGAGATAGGAAGACAAATGCCAACATATCTACAGAAATGCAAATGAAACAAGCACATAAAGGGGGTATTGAGGACAAGGAAAATGTGACCTTTTCCTGTACTAGGTCAGCATAGAAGTCAACCAGTGTCATGTTCAATTCTTTTAGAAAGCTAGTGCAGGCACGCTGCTCACCTCGTAAAACAGGCAACCCAATAAAACTTGACTTTGGTACGGAGAGGATGGACATATCAATACTCAGGGCAGAGTCTGAAAGCTGAAGGCCAGAGCAGCCTGTGTATAAAAGGGGTGCATGTAGGCGTATGATGCCAATGACCTGAAGGTGGGAAAAAAGCAAAAGCACTGGCTTTCCCCAAGGGGTCCACCAGCAGAACCAAGGGAAATTCTTATTGAAATGCAACCTAAGGTGCCAAACAGTCTGACGTGTAGCAGAAAACATGTAGCACAGAAAAAAACAGCAGCGAGCCGACAGCAATAAAAGGTCTTTGTGTACCTTTTTGAAGGATGAAGTGGATTAAAAGGTCGAGGTGTCTTTGCCTAATGTGAAGCAAATATTAAGACATCCTTCACCTCCCCTTTTTTGACAAGGTGTGGGGGCAAAGTTTATTGCAAACAAGGTTTTAGAACAGGTCCAATGGGCCTAGAGGTGGGGGTGTCTGCCACAAAGTGAAGGACCTGCAGTAAATGATTATTTCCTGAAGGAATATTGTATTCACAAGGTAGGGGAGTGCCATACAATAGGGAGGGGAGATTGAGGACAGTTGCTTATAAACCTCCTTCCATCTGTAACCACTACAATTTATTCTTCTAGGAAACTTCCAAAGAACTTCCAAACAACATGCTTTTGAAAGGTATTGTCCACCAATGGGGAAAGACGCCCACACCCCCCACGCAAAGAGAAGGAAGGCCAAGGCATGCACACACCAGGTAATCATGTGTTGAAACTAGTTCAACAGTTGTTTCAAAAGAAAAAATGGGGATATAAAGCACCAAGTATCCTCTGACGGGCCCTGTATGGTGCAAAATGGATGAATGCATTTGCCTGGGGATATTTTCTTGATATCATATATTTGAGGATCCTTGGTGTTCAAACAACTGATGAACTAGTTTCAACATTCACAATTACCTGGTGTGAGCATGTCTGGGCTCTGGCTCCTCTAGCTGTACTTCCTTTTGCATGGGGTTGATAGTCTTTGCCCATTAGCGGATCATACTCTGTTGGTTGCATTTAAACGGTTACCTCAAATCACCCGATGTGATGAAATGCAATGAGTTATTACCATATCCACAATCAATGCATCCATCTACTAACCGTCAATCAGCTGTTAATGTAATATGTTATGATCTACTCATAGATTTAGACATACTATTTGGTATGCAGCAGTTGTGCGCTGGTCATTAGGAGGTGTATCACAAGTTCCATTTATGATATTTACATGAACAAGCAACAATAGATTTTCGGTATTTTAATTCTGAAAAACTTTTGGTTATGTTAATACACATTTGTAACAGTCTATATTTCCTGTTTTTTTTTTTTTTTTAAAGTAGCACCTTCAATAAAGTAATTTTTTTTCTCAGGGATTGGGCAGGGTTATATGAGTAAACTGGGGGGTGGTTTCCCAGCAATTAATTGTACAACCCCTTTAAAAAAAAAAAAACACAACCTGCTTATATTTAACTTGCCCAGATTTATCTTTTTCATCCTAGCTATTGTATGTCAATCCAAATCTTTAGTAAATACCACAACCACAGAATCTTCTTGTGCACAAACTACAAAACATTCCTGCATATGTGCTAACCATGGTGATGACTCGAGGTCTATTCACACTTACACGTTCTTGTGGCTTGTAGAGCATGCTTTTTCACAATGTTCAGAGTACAAACAAAAATGCCACACAATGATGTCATACTACCTGAATGAGAAGTGGGTGAACCATCAGCTTCATCAGCATTTCCTGGTCAGGAAGAATTGAATCTAGATCTATCTCTTGACATTTCACAGCCTGCGGGAGAAATGGGACAAAGCAAATGCTCTTCATCTTCATTTTACTAAAGAGGTGTTAATAGAGGACTGCAAATACATTACAATTAACAAGATCATTATTTCTACTTAGTCAGGGTCATGGCTCATTTTCTCCCCACATCTATTTAACCAGGAAAATTAATTTGCAGCCTGAGTTTTTCTATTTGCGCTTAAACATATGGAGACAGTTTAATTTATTTGAATGTACCTTCACTCTGACCATCGTAATGTAAGCCACAAAGCAGCCATGTGCCTTGAGCTCCTTTTAACACTCATTCCAATCCCACCTTGGGTCAACACTGAAAATTTCAAAACCAATGTTGCAAATCTGCCAAAATATCAAGAAACATACACTCTGCGGCACACTCTTTGTGATTAAAGCTAGATTTATAGGCAATAAAGGCTTTTTTTCTCTCTTAAAATAACAAACATTGTATACTTACCTGCTCTGTGTAATGGAAATGCACAAAGTAGCCCCAAACCACCTCTTCTGGAACTTTCAGCTCCTCCTCTTCAGTGTCTCCCCCAATAGGAAGCTGCTTCCTTACTTTGGGGGCAGGCATCCGGGCTTGCTCCATAGTCATGCTGTGTGTGTCTACAGAAAGACACAGTACAGCTCTGACCCGCCCCCTGCTCACAAGATTTGACAGCAGCAGAAGCCAATGGCTTCCACTGCTGCCTTTCTGTCCAGTGAATGCAGGGAGGAGAGGGTTACTATGGAGGGACACAGCACTGGATCAAGTAATTGGTGGGGTGAGAGGCGATACTGCTATTGGGACATTTTTACTTTAATACAGAGAATGTTTTAATGTAAAAAAAATAAAAAAAGGTTGTGGCTTTAGAACCATTTTAACAGTGAAATACACAGATACAAATCGGCCACACTGGAAGGTGGCATTGTTTTCAGTATCACAGTTAAAAGGAACACACTGGTGTCAATTCACTGCCCCAACCTGCTGAATGGACAAGAAAGGAGCAGCATTGATCCAGGCATACTGGAGTGACCTGGCAGGTTTTATTTTCACTCCAACAACTGTCCTGGTACCATTAACAGTAGATATTTGTATTTTGGGATCAGTTAACTCTTTAACCCGTACAAGGGTGCTTTGGTTTCTCTTAAATTTACACAAGAAAAGGCTATAATCCTTTAGGTGGAAGTCTTCTCCAGCCCTACTCTGGCTGCGAAGACAAAGGCAGCATAGCTGGCTGCTCAGAGTTAGGATGCCAGCACAGGGAACCCCAAGGCTAGTGAAGAACGAGCCCTAGTTGAAGACAGTGCTGGAACCAGAGGACAGATAAGTGCCCTTTTAATTAAAAGTTAACAGGATTTGTAGTTGCCAACTCAATTTTTTTCTCGTGCTGGAACAGCCCTGATAGAAGGGGCTCCGACAGAGAAAAGAGGAACATTTTCCATGACGGCTTATGCCTTAGAAGTTCATTGCCTGATCCATCTAGGCCCCAGACAGAACAAAGAGGGACTCGGTCTTGTAAATAGAAGCTTGTGGCTTTCGTGTAGGCCCTGACAGCTCTAACTACACCCCAATAAATCTCCTTTTCTTGGTTCAGGGCAGGACAGAGAGACAGACAATGTCCTCATTGCAGTGGAAAAAAAGACCACCTTGAATAGGAAGGAAGGTTTTGGTTTCAAAACCACTTTATTGAGCAAAACAAGAAAGGTTTTTTATTTTGTTTTTTTTTACAGGAAAGACGCCATTTAAAAAAAAAAAACATGCCTAAAAAAGAAGATGTAACAGCTACTAGAAATCAACCTTACAAGTGAGGTCTTCCAATTAAACGTTCCAAAGTGGTTCAAAGGGAGGTCTCTGAAGAACAAAGGGCATCAGCTTGAGATCCAAAGGTGACACAGGAGGTCGTATTGGGGGATTTATATAAACAACTACCTGAAGAAAAGTTTTAATAAGGAATTGCAGGGCAATGGGTCTCTGGAAAAGTATTTCCTGGAAGACAGCTTCTGGTCCTCACACCAGGCAAAGTAAGCTTTCTCTGTTTGATGGCAAATTTTGAGGGAGTTGGTATTTTTTGCTTTGGGTAAGGTGGGAATGCCCAAGTCATAAAAAAAAGGATTTTAATAAACAGCTTACCTGTAAAATCCTTTTCTTGAAGTACATCACGGGACACAGAGCGCATAGCCATTACACTTGGGTTATATGGGTACCTTCAGGTGTGGACACTGGTGTAATCAATTTCACAGGAAGTTTCCTCCCTATATAACCCCCTCCCACTGGGAGTGCTTCAGTTTTGTAGCAAGCAATTTCTCCGAGGTTACCCAATGTTCCCCAAAAGAGGGGTGGGAGCTCTGTGTCCCGTGATGTACTTCAAGAAAAGGATTTTACAGGTAAGCTGCTTATTAAAAATCCTTTTCTCTTTATCGTACATCACGGGACACAGAGCGCATAGCCATTACACTTGGGATGTCCTAAAAGCAGGAGTCTCCAAACTACGGCCCTCCAGGTGTTCAGGAACTACAATTCCCATCATGCCTAGTCATGTCTACGAATGTCAGAGTTTTACAATGCCTCATGGGAAGTGTAGTTCCACAGCAGCTGGAGGGCCGTAGTTTGGCGATCCCTGTCCTAAAGCAATGCTCTATGAAGCGAAGGGAGACCGTAAGGCCAAGAATAGCCAAACAAAAAATTATCAGGAAGTAAAGTAACTCCACCAACAGAAAAAGGGGGCGTGACCCGGACCAGAGGATTCTATACTGCTGCCCGTAGGACCGCCTGCCCAAATGCTGCGTCCGTACCCTTTGCAACGTCCAACTTATAAAATTTAGTAAACGTATGTACGGAAGACCAGGTTGCCGCCTTGCAAACCTGTGCCATAGAGATCTGATGGTGTGCCGCCCAGGAGGCACTCATGGCCCTCGTAGAATGGGCTTTAACTGATAAGGGAGGTGGAATGCGCTTCAGACCATAGGCCTGAAAAATCAGCTGCTTAATCCACCTAGCCAAGGAAGACTTGGCAGCCAGCTGACCCTTCTTGGGGCCATCCGGAAGAACAAAAAGCACATCTGTTTTCCGAATCTTCTCTGTAGCCTTGAGATAGACCCTCATGGCTCGAACCACGTCCAAAGTATGAAGCAGTCTTCCCTCTCTGGACTGGGGAGTAGGAAAGAAGGATGGTAGGACTAGGTCCTGATTCAAGTGAAAACTGGATATGACCTTAGGAAGGAAAGAAGGTTGAGGCCGCAGAACCACTCTGTCCTTATGCAGAATAAGGTATGGCTCCCTGCATGACAAGGCTGCCAGCTCGGAAACCCTTCTGGCCGAAGCCATAGCCACCAAGAAAACCAACTTTCGGGTTAGTAGCACAAGAGGGATTTCTGTCAGAGGTTCAAACGGCTGCCTTTGTAAAGCTGACAAGACCAGATTTAAATTCCAGGGGCAGAGGGGAGCTCTAATAGGGGGATTCACATGCAAGACCCCCTGCAAGAAGGTTTTCATAAGCGAATGGGTGGCCAAGGGTCTTTGAAACCATATCGATAAAGCCGACACCTGCCCCTTTAGAGTACTAAGAGCCAACCCTTTGTCAACGCCAACCTGGAGGAATCGCAAGATCCTGTCAATAAAAAACTTTCGAGGATGCCATTTTTGAGACTCGCACCACTCCACATAGGTTCTCCAGACTCTGTAATAAATATTTCTGGAGACCGGTTTCCTAGCCTGAATCAACGTAGATATGACCTGAGCTGAGAGGCCTCTGCCCTTAAGAATTAGGGATTCAGCCGCCAAGCCGTCAAATTTAGCTGCTGTGAAGCAGGGTGGCAGATTGGGCCCTGAGACAGCAGACCTGGGCGCAGGGGGAGCGGCCACGGCGCCCCGACTGACATCTTCACGATGAGTGCGTACCAAGCCCTCCTGGGCCAGGCTGGGGCCACCAGGATCACAGGCCTGCGCTCCACCCTGATCCTCCGTAGAAGGCAGGGAATCATCTGCAGTGGAGGGAATGCATACAGGAGAGAAAACTGGTGCCAAGGGCAAACCAACGCATCGGTCCCATAGGCCGAGGGATCCCTGGCTCGGGATATGAATTTGTCCAACTTTTTGTTGGATATCCTTGCCATAATGTCCACATCTGGGACTCCGAATCTTTGGCAAATCTCTTGGAATACCTGGGGGTGAAGAGACCACTCCCCCGGGAGCAACTGTTGACGACTCAAAAAATCTGCTTGAGAATTGTCTATCCCTGGGATGAACACCGCCGAGATGCAGGGTACATGGGCTTCGGCCCATGAGAAAATCAGGTTTACTTCCCTTTGGGCTGCTAGGCTCCTCGTGCCCCCCTGGTGGTTTATGTATGCCACCGCAGTGGCATTGTCGGACTGTATCCTTACTGGCAGACCCTGAAGGGGGAGAGTCCAGGCGATCAGGGCCAGCCGGGCAGCTCTGATCTCTAGGATATTGATGGGAAGCAGTTTTTCTGCCTCCGACCACTGCCCTTGCTGGGTCTGTCCTTCTAGAACTGCTCCCCAACCTGACAGGCTGGCATCCGTGGTTACTATCTTTCACGTGATGGGGCAAAAGGATTTCCCCTTTGACAAATTATGAGGGACCAGCCACCAAAACAGGCTGCGCCGGACTCCTGGGGAGAGCACTAACGGACGATCTAACGCCTGAATGGACTTGTTCCAAGCAGAGAGAATGGCTGCCTGAAGATATCTGGTATGGATCTGGGCGTAGGGCACTGCCTCGAAGGCGGCCACCATCTTCCCCAGCAGTCGCATACATAGGCGAATAGTCGGCCTCTTCTTGCCTAAGATCACTTGAACTGCTTGAGTTATTGATCTGACCTTTGCTTGAGGTAAAAATATCCTCTGGCAGTCTGTATCTAGCCGAAGGCCTAGATATTCCAACTGCTTTGTGGGTTTCAATATCGATCTTTCTTGGTTCACAATCCACCCGAATTCCTCTAGATGCTGAACTGTGCGAACTACTGCCTGATTGAGGCTGGAAGCTGAGCTGTCGATAACCAGAAGATCGTCCAGGTATGCCAGGACCAAAATGCCTTCTGTCCTTAGGACGGCTAGCACCGGGGCTAACACCTTTGTGAATACCCGCGGAGCTGTTGCCAACCCAAAAGGGAGCGCTACGAACTGGTAATGACGGTGATCTATCATAAAACGAAGAAACTTGTGATGTGCCGGGTAGATCGGCACGTGCAGATACGCATCCTTTATGTCTATAGATGCTAGAAAGTCGTCTTGATGTAGGCTGGCTGCCACCGAACGTATGGACTCCATACGAAAGGTCTGAATCTTTAGAAAGCGATTTAGGCGTTTGAGGTCTAAGATAGGCCTGACGTCGCCATTGGGCTTTGGTATTATGAAAAGGTTGGAGTAGAATCCCAGACCACATTCCTGGGTTGGTACTTCTACAATTACTCCTTGGAGCAAGAGACGATCCAATGCTTTTACAAGAAAGGCCCTCTTTAAATGGGTCGCTTGGAAGACTTGACCCCTGAAAATGAGGAGGGGGGACTTCCCGAAACTCTAGCTTGTAGCCCGTGGCTACCACGGACAGTACCCAAGAGTCGGGAATTCTGGCCTCCCACACTTCGGAGAAAAACCGAAGCCTTCCCCCCACCCAAGAGAGTGGGGGCGCCCCTTCATGAATCTGACTTGATGACTGGTTTAACCGGCTTGCGAGACCATGGCCTCTTGCCTGCCGTGGCTTGTCCTTGTGGGCGGCTATTAAATGCTGAACACCCGGGAGGCCGTCGATACTGACGGGAAGTTAAAGGGGCCGAGCCTGCGAAGGCCTGTCGCTTAAACGCGGGCCCACGCGATCTTTTCTTGACAGGCAAGAAAGAACTTTTACCACTTGATATGGTCTGGATATATTTATCTAGGTCTTCACCGAATAGTCTCCCACCATGAAAGGGAAATCCTGCTAAAAGCCTTTTGCAGGGTGCCTCTGCTGACCAGTTTTTCAGCCACAAAAGGCGACGCATATGAACCAACAGCAGAGATAAACGGGACGCCTGTTGAATGGAGTCCTTAATAGCATCTACTGCAAAGCAGAGAGCCCTTGGGAGGTCAGCCAATTCACGAGCTTGCTGAGCCGGTATGTCCCTTAATATCTGTTTAGTCTGATCCTTTAAAGCCTGACAAACGCCAATGGCTGCCACCGCTGGCTGAACCACGGCACCTACTGTGGTAAAAGAAGCCTTCAGTAGGGTCTCCAACTTTTTGTCGACTGGATCTTTAAACATCTGGACATTTTCAACCGGACAGGTCAGGGATTTATTTACGCAGGAAATGGCTGCGTCCACGGTAGGGAGTGCCCATTTCTTTGCAAATTCTTCTTCCATAGGATAGAGAATAGTGAACCTTTTAGGAGGGATAAAAATCCTATCAGGTCGAGCCCAATCCTGAAAAATCACGCTCTCCAGAAGGGGGTGAACCGGAAAAGACGCACCACTCAACAGTGCCTTCAAGGAACCTAAAGAGGATACCGCGGGGCTAATTGTTCTGACACTGGAAGTTTAAAAGCAGTGCGAACCATATCTGTCAGAGACTGGATCCACAGGCTCTCTGCTTGAGAAGCCGAAAAAATTTCATCTATAGTGGAACCTTCAATGTCTGAACCGTCGGGACTCGGGTCCGCTTGATCCCCCTGTGGGTCCAATTCCTCCGAAGAGAGGACCTCTGCATCTGAAAACACCAATCTAGGTGACGGGGATCTAGCCCGTTTGCCACCTGGCAAAGAGTGGGCAATTAAAGCAGTTAACCTTTCCTCTAGCCCACCCAGGGTGGTCGCTAGCATTTCTTCCGTAACGTAAACGGGAATGGGTTGATTGGGGGCCGCCTCTGCCCCTAGCACCCTCAATGGCTCCTGCAACATGCTGTTCGGTGGTCTATCTGGTGAGGGTGGGACCGCTAGAGCCTGGCCCAAATCCTCTGACCCCGATGGAGACCCCTTTAGTTTTTTGGTACCTTTTGCAGCCTTAGCTGGTCCTGATCCCTTGGGAGCCATTGCACAACCTTGAGACACCCCTAAAGCCAACACCCAACTGTTGTAGCTAGAAGTGAACCATTAATAAGAACAGGCTATGGTAAAATTTTTCCAAATTTTCATACGCCCGAGAAGGCGGCAATACCGAGGAAGGTCCTGTGAGTATTGCCACACCAATGCCCGTTAGCTGGAGCCCAAGGTTGCACCGACTCAGATACTGCACGATCTAAGGCTGAGTCCCTTTAAGAAAAAAACTTTTTTTTTTCTGGTCAGTATGGAGCTAAGTCCAGACCTGAAGATCCACAAACCCCCACTGGGTGTCACTGTTAGCCAGAAATAGCTCAGCTGCGCGCTCTGTGTCCTCAGCCTCCTCTGCTTTCAGGAGGGAATGACCAGCCAGGAAATGCTTTGCTGCTTTAATTGAGACCTGACGCTGCTGGCCCGCCCCCCCCACGCACGCTGACGCTGTAAAAGGCGGCGCGCACGCGCCCCCCCCCCACGCTGAAACCAACATGGAGGAGGCAGAAAGCAGAGGAGAAGCCTGGACCAGCGCTAGCAACCCAACAGACACCAGGCAAGACACTAATCTTTATTGTAGTGCACACATAGAGGGAGCTGTCCCCATAGGCTTCCTAAGAAACAGGAGTTTTGTCAGCATTTCCTCCCTATAGCACGTGGGGCTGCAGTATCATGCTAACAGGCAGATCTGGGGGGAGTAGCAAATACATATCTTTAAAAGCATACATATACCTACATGTTATCTGGGTAAACATTAGTACATCCCATCCTGCCTCAAAAGACATAGTGGAGATAGTGGCTGATGCACAAGCATACCATTACCCAACCCAGAACCCCCAGGGGGATACCTACTGTCGAACCAAGTCCCACAGGTTCCCTCTTACCTGCTCCATGCCGCAGGGTATTGCAAAATGCAAGATGCCCAACCTTCCCCCATCTCCGTGGGTATTGTCTTGGACCTTCAGGGACCGGGGTCCTGTGTTAAGGAACCCACACACCTGGACCTATATAGCATCCTGGCATCAGTAGCGTTTAGTTCTTGGAAGAGACTAAGGCACTGGAGCCCAGAATCCAGCCCTCCAAGGAGAGGCATTATAGGCAAAACCCCACTCCAGCAGGGCCCGGGTACCGTACACCTTGGCTTTGAAGCACTTCGGACGGATCCGGCTAGCTATCCTGGGTCCCGAGACCTCCGAGGGACAGCTAGACGTGACCAACACCTAAGACACTGGCGAAAAAACTGAAGCACTCCCAGTGGGAGGGGGTTATATAGGGAGGAAACTTCCTGTGAAATTGATTACACCAGTTGCCACACCTGAAGGTACCCATATAACCCAAGTGTAATGGCTATGCGCTCTGTGTCCCGTGATGTACGATAAAGAAAACACTATACTTTAGCACTTGGGTTTTATCAGCAATGCCGTTAAGCCAGCGACTGACAATCAGGATGGCATAGGAAGCTTTAGACAATCAGAGCATTGTAAAGAGAGGAAGAGCTTTGTCTGGCTGGACAGAAGCACAGGCCTATCCCAAGGATATGATTTCTTTGTTCCACATTGGGAGTATGTTGGATTAAAGAGGTCTGGCGTAAAACTGGGCATAGAAAATGGCTTCAAACAAGGCTATCCTCAAGCTCATAACCCTCATGCAGAAGCAAACTATGAGATGTTTTGAAAGGAGGTTCCTCATGTGGGACCTTATGGAAGAAACTTTTTTTGGGGGGTGCAAATCCTGGCTTAGGCTGTGTGAAAGATTTAGAAGGTTGACTATCCAGTGAAACATGGTAGCAAAAGAGCAGCAACATGCTATGTACATTTTTGGCAGATAGAAAGATGTAATTCAGAGGCGCAACATAGTTACCTTATCTAAATCTCGATAGGAGGAGAAAACAACTTATACATGACACTAGGTCTACAAAGTGCCAGGGCTTTGACCTCACAATAGGCATATCCCTGAAGGGATTTTCAGGGTCTGGGAATCATAAAACACACGCTGGATCTATACAGCACTCTGGGACAACTGCACATGTTGCATTGTGTGCCAAGATGAGAGCCTAGGACCCATTGCCTGAAGCAAACACAATTGGCCCTCTCCACACAGTGGCCTTGGGGTACAATCCCCAAGGTACACATTGAGAGTAACTGATCAGGAAGCTGCTAAATAGCCCAGTGCAGTAAGCAGTCAGATTGTGTTAGAGTCATAGTAAGGATTGAGCCATTTGAGGTGGAAAAATCTTTCTTCGAAACAGAACAGATCTATAACCTAAGGACACTGTCAAAAACTTGTTTTAAAAAAGGGGCTGGAGTTCTATGCTCTGTGGGTGACTCTAAAAACAAAAGACAATCCGCGCTAACACCCCTAAAACTAATTGATATATAGATATAAAAACCGTGAAACCGTGAACAATAATAAATGAAAAAATGCTGCACCTTAATACAAAGAAGCCCAATATAAGGCTCCACAAAACATATATAGACAAAAGACAAAAGTGCGCAACAATGTAACATGTATAAAAAAATTGTGTGTTGGTGCTTCCACAGCAACCTGATAATGATGGAAGAAAAATTAGTGCAAATACAAAAAAAGTGCAATGTCCCAAATAAGATTCCAATTAATGGGTGTAGAAAAACTTATTTCATAAAAAGCCTTTGAAAACACAGTTCATAGGGAATTTCCAATGTAGTATTTGCAGAGAATTCCAATAATGTTGCTTAGCTGTTCCTATGTAGGTTAGTAATAGGTGGCCGCTTACCGCAATGTTGGACCCTTCCAGGGGTCAGTAAGGCATTCAGAAACACTTATCCCAAGCTAGGTCCTGAAGATCCCTCCACTGCTGACAGCTCAAAAAATACTTCGGACAGCTGAAAGGATTTTCCACTCCAAAGGGTTAACTCACTCCAAATTGTGGCTCAAGCTTTCAGCTTGTTTAGGGTATCGTGGAAGATAAAGAAAAAAAGGGACTCCATAGTGTAACAAGTTTAAAAGAAACTGACAGTTTTATTCAGTTGACACTGACATAATTAAAAAACAGACAGTCCTTCATCCTGCATATATCCAAGTTTCTCGGCATAGATACAAAAAGCAATGTGCAGATGCTTCCAGCTAGGCGTGCAAACGATCAGATCAGCCAGCTGGCAAGCTCATGAACGTGGTGACGTCTGCGATACTTAGCTCCACCCGACGCGGCGTTTCATCCAAACGGGCTTCTACGGGGAAAGGAGGCTCAAGTCTTGAGCCTCCTTTCCCCGTAGAAGCCCGTTTGGATGAAACGCCGCGTCGGGTGGAGCTAAGTATCGCAGACGTCACCACGTTCATGAGCTTGCCAGCTGGCTGATCTGATCGTTTGCACGCCTAGCTGGAAGCATCTGCACATTGCTTTTTGTATCTATGCCGAGAAACTTGGATATATGCAGGATGAAGGACTGTCTGTTTTTTAATTATGTCAGTGTCAACTGAATAAAACTGTCAGTTTCTTTTAAACTTGTTACACTATGGAGTCCCTTTTTTTCTTTATCTTCCACGATACCCTAAACAAGCTGAAAGCTTGAGCCACAATTTGGAGTGAGTTAACCCTTTGGAGTGGAAAATCCTTTCAGCTGTCCGAAGTATTTTTTGAGCTGTCAGCAGTGGAGGGATCTTCAGGACCTAGCTTGGGATAAGTGTTTCTGAATGCCTTACTGACCCCTGGAAGGGTCCAACATTGCGGTAAGCGGCCACCTATTACTAACCTACATAGGAACAGCTAAGCAACATTATTGGAATTCTCTGCAAATACTACATTGGAAATTCCCTATGAACTGTGTTTTCAAAGGCTTTTTATGAAATAAGTTTTTCTACACCCATTAATTGGAATCTTATTTGGGACATTGCACTTTTTTTGTATTTGCACTAATTTTTCTTCCATCATTATCAGGTTGCTGTGGAAGCACCAACACACAATTTTTTTATACATGTTACATTGTTGCGCACTTTTGTCTTTTGTCTATATCTGTGGGTGACTCTAGCATGTATGTTTTGCCTGTGTCCAGTCATTTGAAAGTAGTTACATATAACATATGGTCTATTAACACAAGTCCTGTTTCCTTTACTATACAAGATAGATAGATAGATAGATAGATAGATCGATATGATTTGAAGTGAATATAAGTACAATATTATTTCTGCCTTGCATTTAGATTTAAGGATCATGCAAGCCTGGAGAGACACAAACAATAGAGGTCTAGCAAAAAACGTAAATAAAAATTCTACTTACACCCATTGTGGAGGTGTTGCATGATCAACAGCTATCAATTTGAAAATGGATTGTGCGAGGCCTGGACCAAGCTCATCAAATATAGACAGATACTCACAAAGTTCTATCAACATCAATGTTAATGCCCTTTTAAGCAACAAATGTGAGTATTTTGATAGTGATTTTTAGAGCAAGGGAAGGCTAAAAACCCTCGCAGACATGTGTGTCCCTGTTGGAGATTTTCCCTCACTAGTGCTGACTGCTGAAGTTGCCAAAGAGACAGAACTGAGAAGAAAATCGCTCATAAAGCATTGGATAGCAGTAAAATTGGTTGTAACCCTTTCTCGATCTAATCAAAACTAAAAAAGCTCTGCAATGTCCTGGAGCTTCTTGCCAGCTACTGACATCCTCCTGCTTCTGGGTACAGATCTTTGGTTATTTTCATTGGTTTGGCTGAGAAAACATCACGCCCCTACCCATGCGAGAGCGTTCATTTAACTCGGCATTGCCAAAATTTTACACAAAGCAGCTCAGTGTATAGGATGTACAGGCAGGTAAGGAACTTGGACATAGTAGGTCTCTCGAGCAATAAAAATCCTGCTTGTTTACCATTTTTTCCCCCTAAAGATAAACTTTAAGCACAGCTTATTATAGCATCCATAACTACCCCTGATGCACAGCATCCAATTATAAAAGCTACCCTATTGAAAATTGCTACTGAAAGCCTTTAAAACTACACATTAAACAAATATGCTGTCTGAAGCATGCATAGAAGCAACCACCGCTAAAGTCTCATTATTCTACAAGGAAATATCTCTAGCAGAATGTATTGAAACTATATGCATTATTACAAGGTTCAGGAAATGAAAATAAAAGTTCACCTTGCTCAGAAACATGGCATAGTATCGATGTAGAGGCAAATGAAAAGTAACTTGATTTGGAGCAGGCTGAAAAAGGAAAAAAACAATTTACGATAAGTATACGGTATTAAAAGGCAAGCAAAACTTACATATTCCAAAATAGACAAAGAAAACAAATCAAGGCATCAAAAGCAACAACTTTATGTTCAAGAGAAAAAAAAAAAAGAATTTTACGGCAATTCATGGAAATCCATGTACTAGCTATATATAGATAGTATGTTGGAATAACACAGGCTTGCAAATTAACAGGAATAAAAAAACGTGTTATGGCACAGCTGCTTATTGGCTGGCTGTCACTTTTATTACAAAATAAATGTGTGAATGAATGAAGTCAATGTGAAATGAATGCAAATAAAAAAATAAAAAAAAAGGAGAGAATTGCAATATGTGAGTGCATCTATACTATAACTAAAAGTTTCACAAAAAACACACATATAAAGCTAGCTGATGGGAAAAAAAACCAAAGGAGTTGCTGTTGCAGCTCTGCATGGAAACCAGCTTCCAAGTTTCTTTGTCAAAGTTTAACTGAACAAGCTAAAGTTAGCCGATTGGCTACCATGCAGAGCTGCATGAGATTTTGCACTCTCCAGTTATCAACCCAAGTGTGTTATGAATAGAGAAATGTGAAGGATCTTCCACTATCCAATCTGCATCAAATCTGCCAGCGTGTGGGCTTTCACTAAACAGCAAGTAAATTGCACACTCGTCAGAAATATCTGCTACAACAGGTGCAGCAAACACATCCCAATTCAACAAAGATACTAATGCTCCCTCTGCTTAGCTCTGGCTTGCTAATGGATGCCTTGCCTCTGTCCTTGCCTTTCCACAGAATAAAATACCATTGTGAGCTGTGGGGATAAATCTCATCAATGGAGTAGAGTATGGCCATAGTGTAGTAGTCTATTAAGAGATGTAGAAACATATGATAAACCACACCAATAGGGTAAAAACAAGCAATACAGCATAGAAAACCCACACGAAAAGCGGTTTTACGAGAATCAGTGCAGCAGTGTGACGTCGGCACATAGACTCCATCCTACATGTTTTATTCAATAGAACATCTTCAGGGTCTGACATCTCCTTGCTGGCAGGAGCTGGAGAAATGCAGCCATATTTACCAGGGCAGACTTGCCACCATCTTTCTGAATACCAGGATCTAAAGCTAAAAACACCAACCTATTTGTAAAGACTGGATCATAACTATTACTGCAGGCAAATTCAGAAACAACCCAGTGAAAAAAATAAATAAAAAATAAAACTTTCCATAAAAGAATGTCAAAAAAATATATTGAAACCACCCTAAAATGAACTACATTGAGGGCCAACATATCATATATAACAAAATATACATAATAGTCTCCTAGATGTACAAATAAAACACAAACCTCTATCATAGCATAAAAATGCATGTAAAAGGCACTAAATGGTAAAATAAATAATAAATGGAGCATGTGTCTATATATTACTATAATCAGAAAAACATTTACCAGTAGTGAAAAATAATATACAGTGGAGGAACAAGAACCATTAAATCATGTCAGTGTGAAGCAGTTTATCTCAATCCAACTTCAAACCATGGGGGCATGAAGGTTCTAAACTCATGGAGCCACTGCATCTCAATTTTTACATTACTTTATGAAGATTTTATTTTATTTGCCACTGGGTTACTTCTGAATTTGCCTGCAGTAATAATTATTATCCAGTCTTTGGAAATATGTCGGTCACAAGAATTTTATTCAGAAAGAGCAGAGAGCCGGCCCCAGTAATCTGGCAGAATGCTTATGCAAACATGGATGAATTTCTGCACCTCCTCCCAGATAGGAGTAAGGGTTCCTACAAAAAGATAGCGGACAGTTGGCACTAGAGGTCCCTGAAGATGTCCTATTGGACAAAACATGTAGGATGGAGTGTATGTGCCAATGTCACGCCGCTGCACAAATTCTAGTGTAGTGGATTTTTTTTTATCGGTTTCTAAGATTCTTAAATAAACTACTACTCCATGGCCACACTGTGAGCTTTATCACTACAGCCTACGCTGGTATGGAGAGGTGAGGACAGAGATGAAGCATTCATTAGAAAGCTAGAGCTATGCAAAGGTAACATTTGTGCCTCTATTGTCTAGTCTGTGTTTGCTGCACTTGTAGCCTATATTTCTGCCAAGTGTGCAATTCACTGGGTGTTCGGTGAAAGTTCACACACTGCCACGTAGTGTGGGCATGGTGTACCTACCCCTTTGCACGGGACTGTGTCTTGTACTGATATTCTTGTTGTATCTCTGGCATTATTACCTGTACACTGTTTATTTTTTACCAATAAAAATTGTTACTTGAAAAAAAAAAAAAAAAGAAAGTCCACACACTGGTAGATTTGATGGTGGAAGACACTTCCCGTTCCTCTGTTCATAACACTTTGCTTTGGTTTCTAATAGAAAGACTTTCGCCCCATGAACTTGTTTTATATACTGTATGTGTTTTGTGACATTATTGGTTGGAGTATAGTTGAACTAGCTGAATTTTGTTGGTGCTGCAATTATTTGTTTATACATACTCATCAGAATTTAGATCAATCTTGCAAGCGGCCTACGTTTGGTACCATGCAGGGCAAAACAACAGGTTTTCATTACCTTTTTTTTACCTTTTTTTTCCCCCTTTCCACAGGTGCCAATACTATTCCTTGCAAGAAGTGAAGTGGAAAACCAAAATACCCACTATGATTAAATATGAGGAACATACAACTCACTCCCCTTCTTTCTCTCGTGAGGTGAAGGGTGCCATGTGTCCAATCACAGTGCCAACAGTCAATGAGACACGTAGCCTGCACACAGGGCCTCTTCCTCCTCCTGTACCAAAAAGATATTGGGTCCCCAGTAAAAGCATCAGACACCACATCCCAACTGAATATCAAACCAAAACACTAGATAAAAAGGGATTTTTGAGGTGTCAATATGCGTTTTTGTTCCAGATGATCAACTGCCATATATACTCCAGTATAAGCCGAAATTTTCACCCCTTTTTTTGGGGCTGAAAATGCCCCCTCAACTTATGCTCAAGTCAGTGTACCTAAAATTGAGAGGCTGCGGGCGTCCATTGTTTAAAACTCACAATCTTCTTTTGGTCCCTTCCGTGATAGGCGGAACTGTGTCTGCAGAGAAACACCTATCACGAATGTTCTCTCATCCTCACCCATCCCAGCAGACACTGTGTTCAGTGCTCCGCCAATCACAGACGCCTTTTCATCCTCGGACAAGAGGACGTCCGTGATTGGCGGAACACTGAACACAGTGTCTGCTGGGAAACCGAGTTAGAGGATGAGAGAACGTCCGTGATAGGCGGAACTGTGTCTGCTGAGAAACACCCATCACAGAAGTGACCAGGAGGAGACCACGAGTTTTAAACAATGAATAGACGGCCGCAGCCGGTCAATTTCGGGCACATCGACGATGGGCACAGTGAGGTTGCAATGGGCACGGTTGAACCTCTTTTCCGCTTACAGTAGCTGCTGCATTCTCACCCTCGGCTACGTTTTCCCATTTTTTTGTGGTAAAATTAGGTACCTCAGCTTATATGGTATATATATGGTATATGTTTACAACCATTAATGTTCTCTCTAGATTTTCACTTTAAAAACATCTTTTGAGATGGCGATGAAGAATATTCATTGTAGAATATACAAAATGTATTAAATACACAATACTATGATTAAACTCTGAGGGTGTTCAACATTCTACGATACATATCAGATTATCTACTGCCTATACACAGACAATTCACAGACAGAATTCAGCTAAAGCTAGAACATGTTTCACAAAAACGATCTGCTTCTGCAGACAGAAATGGAAACCATAGTATGTCTAACATCTAACATTCTACATGAGCATAAATCAATCCTCAAGGGACTGTAGTGGACCAGATGGGACAGAGTCTTTAGCCCACCTTTAGCCCGCTCAACATTGGTATTCTAGCAAGGCCAATTGGTATTTAACAATGTACCTTACATATTTGTATCAAGATGATCATTTGGAAATATAACATAGTGACACTTTATTTAGTCCTTGCACCTGACAGCAAACTAAATGGATGAGGAGCAAGGAGAAAAGTATATTCAGCTGGACAAAGGAGGTTGTTAACTGAACCTGTTCTTTCCTGCATGGGCATAGCACAGGTTTAACGTAAACCCCTTGACCAACGATCACTATGTCAATCTATCAGTTTTGTTTTGTTCAGACACTAAAAAGTCAAATGTCTTACCTCATCCACAAAGTTGATGGCATCAAACCAATCTTGAAGTGCTTCAAGGCAATACCGGACAACATTCCTTGTGTACTCCTGGGTTTCCTACAAACACAAATATGCATAAAACTACTGCTGAAACAAATTAAACACAATGGTTGCATTTTATGCTGGAAAAAGAAAATATATCTGATAAGTAGTCATACTATTCAGGTGAAATAAATATATCAAAATGCTCAATCCACAAATATATTAAAAAGGGGGGGGGGGCAAACAAAATTTTTTTTTACCCAATTTTCAAACATAATTGGATCTGAAAAAGTCACTCTCTTTAAAATAAGAACTCTTATTCTGGTGCATTAGCTTTGTGAGTTGAGCAGCACATATGGTAAATATTAATCTCTCAACAATAGCATGTTAAACAACTACATATATAACATACTGTAGTCAAAATGAAAATATGAAATATCCCATACAGTGGAACTCATTTTGAAATTGGATTTCCAAATGAAATTGCTGGTTCTCTTACTTAATGAGTCACTCACTTGGAATAATGTAAATCTTCAAATATGTGTATGAGTCCCAGATCAGTGACTCATCATTGCTGTAAATAATTGAGCCCCAAAGTTAGACATTAGCATTCTCAAGTCAGAAATGGCAGCTTCCACGTTACTCATGGTAGGGGCGAAGTTAGTATAAGCACTTTACATTGTATTTATAGTTATGATTTTTGATACATATTAACACATGCAATTCGTTAGCACAAGAATTTATATAATTTCACTTCAATGCAATAGGTCATATTGCATTGAAGTGGGATTTGCATATTTACACAGTATGTGTCTTTTGGTTATGCTGTGATTGCGCTACACTTTTTTCAAGGAATAATACTACTCGTGATGTGTATGCTTTACAACAAACTCATCAAAAGGCAACCAACTCTTTGATGTCCTCCCTTTATAATGAGAGGGAAACTGACGAATGCACTTTTCAGCAGTAAAATCTGGGTTATTGGATTTTACCCATTCAATATATTTTACCTACCCTGACTTTGCAGTGGGACAGGAGACCCCACATTGGCTGGGCACAGGCTTCAAGTTCAGCAGCAAATGCAGCATAATATGTCTGGGACTCGAACTCTACATGTTCACTGAGTTCCCTCTTATTTAAATTCATACCTATAATAAAGCAAGGACAGGTTAATGTATTCACAGTGACAAAAGAAAATGTAAAAACAACTTTAAACATTAGGTGTTTATCATTGCTAGCTTCTGTTTTCTCCTTGAGACCCCAGTGGTGAGATTTCCCAACACTCTCTCTCTGGTCTAACAAGGGTATTTTTCTGTACAGGGAGAATAGGACCCACCACATGCTGCTACTAAGGCTCCATTCACATCCGAGCGAAAAAACGCCGGACGCCCGACGCGCTTGTCGCTCGAGATGTGAAATAACATTGCGGTCTATGGAGACTGTTCACATCCCCACGCCTGTCGCCTGAAAAAAAGTCCCGGACCTTTTTTTTCAGGCGACATTGGCGTTCGCTCATAGACCGCAATGTTAAAGAAAAAAAAATGTCTCATCTACAGGCGGCAAGATAAGCCGCGTACACGGCGTATCTTGTCGCCTAGGTGTGAATGCAGCCTTAGATGCAGACTTGGGAACTCTACTGTATAGGAGGCGACATCAGCAGAGTTCTAAAAAAAACATATTTAAAAGATAACTTACTCATTGGTTGTAAGACATTGGTTGTAAGACAAACAGTTTGGATGGAGTTGGGAAAGGTTTAAACCTCTGCCAAGATTTTACTTTTGCCAGTAACCTCTTGGGAATATTTTTCCCCACTCTCATGGCACCAAATGCTATTGAGACAAAAGGGAGGCGAAGTCTTTCCAATGCCATGCATGAGTCGATCAATTGGTCATACAGGGGGAGGCTGGAGAGAGGAGGCGGCCCTTACGGACGCACCGCCACTTGACCTACACAAGGCTGGAATGGGCTACAAGACAATCGGCAAGCAGCTTGATGAGAGACGACAACAGTCGGTGCGATTATTCGCAAATTGGAGAAATACAAAATAACTGCCAATCTCACCCAGTCTGAGGTCCATGCAAGATCTTGCCTTGTGGAGTTTCAATGATCATGAGAACGGTGAGGAATCAGCCCAGAACCACACAGGAGAATCTGGTCAATGAACTCAAGATAGCTGGGAGCATAGTCACCAAAAAAAACAATTGGTAACACACTACACCCTAAAGAAGAAAAAACATGCAGCGCCCGCAAGGTCCCCCTGTTCAAGAAAGCACATGTGCAGGCCTATCTGAAGTTTGCTAATGAACATCTGAATGATTCAGAGGAGAACTGGGTGAAAGCATTGTGGTCAAAGGAGACCGAAATCAAGCTCTTTGGCATCAACTCAACCCACTGTGATTGGAGGAGGAGAAATGCTGCCTATGACCCCCAAGAACACCATCCCCACCATCAAACATGGGAGGTGGAAATATGGGTTTTGGGTTTTTCTGCTAAGGGGACAAGACAACTTCACTGCATCAAAAGAGACGATGGACAGGGCCATGTACCATCAAATCTTGGGTGAGAACCTCCTTCCCTAAGCCAGGGCATTGAAAATGGGTCGTGGATGGGTATTCCAGCATGACAATGACCCAAAACACATGGCCAAGGCCACAAAGTCTCCAGACCTTAATCCTATAGAAAATATTTGGAGGGAAGTGAAGGTTCAAGTTACCGAATGTCAGCCTTGAAACCTTAATAACTTGGGGAGGATCTACAAAGAAGAGTGGGACAAAATCCCTCCTGATGTGTGCAAACCTGGTGGCCAACTACAAGAAATTTGTTTTTCTGGATTTTTCTGTTATTCTGTCTCTCACTGTTAACGATCGTGTCATGGAGCTGCAAAACAGGGGGCTGTTGGTGTAAACAAGGCATTTTCCTGTTCTGCCTTGTGATAGGACAGTGATCTACTGCTCCCTGTCATCTGGAGCAGTGATCACTGCCGTGTCACTGGTAGCCCATCCCCCCACAGTTAGAATCACTTCCTAGGACACACTTAACCCATTCCTCGCTCCCTAGTGGTTAACCCATTTCCTGCCAGTGTCATTTACACAGTAATCAGTGTATTTTTATAGCACCAATCCATGCATAAATGATAACGATCCCAAAATGGCGTCAAAAGTGTCCGATGTGTCTGCCATAATGTCGCAGGCACGATAAAAAAAAAAAAAAAGTCGCAGATCACCGCCATTACTAATAAAAAAAAATTGCTATAATTCTATCTCCTATTTTCTAGATGCTACAACTTCTGCGAAAACTAGGGCTGTTACTGATCAAAATTTTTGTGTTCGATTAATCATTTTTTTTTTAATCGTTTAATCGACTAATTTCGATTAATTATAACGCACATACAGATCCAACTATTTTTAGCTGATCTCCTTGAAGGCCGATTTCCAGTGCAGCTACCAACCACTGGAAAAACGGATAGCAGGATACAAAAAACACACAAAGGCCGCGCTCGATGGGAATAGCATTAAAACTTTTAGGGCCCTTTCACACGTCCGTTCAGTTCGTCCGTTTTTTGGACATCTGTTAACGGACCTCAATGCTTCCCTATGGGTTAGCGTCCGTTAGCGGATGAGCATCCGCTAACGTCCGTTAACATCCGTCTGCGGTAAGCTCCGTTTTTTTGGACGGAAGAAAACCCTATTTTTCTTCCGTCAAAAAAACGGAACGGACGAAAAACGGACCGATCCGCTAACGTCAGTTTTTCATCAAAATATGTAAAAAAAAAAAAGTTCAAAAAAAAAAATGGATGAAAAAACGGATGAAAAAAACTGATGAAAAACGGACGGAAAACGGAACGGAAACGGATGTAAACGGACGGAAAATTGACGAAAAACTGACGAAAAAACGGATCAACTGAAGGGGGAAAAAACTGATCTAAAAAACTGAACGGACGTGTGAAAGAGCCCTTATAGTCTTCAATCAGGTAACAAAATAAATATTGCACTGCAGATAATATCGATGTAGATACATAAACTGTAAAAATGGTGCAAGTAATACTAAACGGTACAAAAAGCAGTCATAAAAACATGTAGCCAAGTATGATACTGGTATAAAACTGTATACAATGATACCACTGCTGAATTCAGATGAGGAGAAGTTAACATCAGTCCGTCATCATGTAGATGTCCCATGAAGGGAACGATCACAACTTCCAGTGGATGGTTGTAGAATCCCAGGTTGATAGAGGGAAGTGTAACAGCCCTTACGTGTGGCAGAGGTCCCGCCAGCATGCAGATATGAAGGCACAGCAAAGGAGCTCTTCAGATGGACACTGTAAGCCCCGCCGGTGTCCGTGATGTCACCGGATCTCCGACGGAACTCCCTGAAGGCCCGGAAGCCAGCGGAGAGGTGAGTACCAATCAAACAAATTTTAATCGATCAAAAAAATTAAAGATTTATCGATCAATTAATAGTTATTTTGCACAGCCCTAGCGAAAACCAATCAATATATGCTTATTGGAATTTTTTAACAAAAATATGTAGAAGAATATATATCGGCCTAAACTGTGGAAAAAAAAAAAAGAAGTTTTTTTATATATTTTTGGGGGATATTTTTTTATGGCAAAAAGGAAAAAAATTGATTTTTTTCCAAAATTGACGTTTATAGCGCAAAAAAAAAAACGCAGAGGTGAGCAAATACCAACAAAAGAAAGCTATTTGTGCAAAAAAAATTGTGTAGGTGCAACGTCGCAGGACCGTGCAATTTCCCGTTAAAGCGACACAGTGCCAAATCGCAAAAAAAGTGCTCTGGTCACAAAGGGGGGAAATTCCTCCGAGGCTGAAGTATTTAAAATAAACCTACCATTAAAATTATAAACTACTAATTTCTTTGTCAGTGGGCCAACGTACAAAATCAGCAGGGGTTTAAATACTTTTTTACTGTACAATCTTTATTCAGTTTCCTTCAAATTAAAAAATGTATTGCACAAGAAAAATTGAGAAAACAAACACAAAAATTACTTAAAAACGCCTATTTCTGAATTACAAAATCAGGCAAATGCATCTAAAAAATTAAAATTAAAAAAGAGTGCACATGTACGAACAAAACTATGGTACACAAGCAAAAATAAGTACTACAGCATAAATTCAGAAAATAGTAATGCTTACCTTGAAAGAAAGATACAAAATTCATCCAAGTCACCAACAATCCATGATCCTCTAAGAATATTTTGGCTACACTTTGGTGAGACAAAATATTTATGAAGTCACTGACGAGAGGCCAGTAGGTATTATTCTTCAGTAATGCTTCCCCACAATTTACTACTACGTGTAAACTGTTTTCTTCATCTGAAAGAAAAAAAAAAAAAAAAAAAAAGATTATAAACTGTGAAAATTTATACAGCACTGCTAGCCAGTACAACTAGCTGGGTGTCCTTCCCCTTTCCCTGCAATATAGTTTAGTAACCCCCCCCGAAAAAAAAAAAAAATACACTTGCATAAGATCATAGAGATTGTCCTACCAAATACTAAAAAATATGTGACAGAGGGCCAACGCACCCAGAAATCTCTTACTTATACCCTTTATAAATGTAATGACTGCGGGGAAATAACACACTCAGAAATGTAGCATCAACGTAGCTCAAGAGACGATATACAGTGTTAAAATGTCAGGTTTCTGTGATGAGACGACAAATATTTTTAGAACTTTTTCCACCTTTAAGGTAACCTATAAACTATACAACTCTAATTGAAAGACAAACTGAAATAGTTTAGGGTGGTGGGGGATTAAAAAATAAAATAAATGTGGTTCCATAATTGTGCACACCCTGTTATAACTGGGGAAGCAGCTGTGTTCAGAATTAAGGCATTCAAACTTGTGTTAAATAGAAGTCAGTACACACCTGTCATTTAAAGTGCCTCCGATTAACCTGAAATAAAGTTCAGCTATTCTAGTAGGTCTTTCCTGACATTTTCTTAGTCGCACCCTACAGCAAAAGCCATGGTCTGCAGAGAGCTTACAAAGCATCAGAGGGATCTCATTGTTAAAAGGTATCAGTCAGGAGATGGGTACATAAGAGTTTCCAAGGCATTAGGTATACCATGGAACACAGTGAAGACAGTCATCATCAAGTGGCATTACCAAGAACTGGACATCCCTCCAAAATTGATAAAATAAGAAAACTGGTCAGGACAGCTGCCAGGAGGCCTACAGCAACATTAAAATGAGCTGCAGGAATATCTGGTACGTACTGGCTGATGTGACAACAATCTCCTGTATTCTTCATATTTCTGGGCTATGGGGTAGTGTGGCAAGACTTTTCTTAGAAAAACATCAAACCCAGCAGAATTTTGCAAAAACACATCTGAAGTCTCCCAAAAGCATGTGGAAAAATGTATTATGGTCTTATGAAACCAAGGATGAACTTTTTGGCCATAATTCCAAGAAGATATATGTTTGGCGCAAAAAACAACACTGCACATTACTAGGGTTGTCCCGATACCACTTTTTTAGGACCGAGTACAAGTACGGATACTTTTTTTCAAGTAGTCGCCGATACCGAATACCGATACTTTTTTTAAATGTGTCCCCAAATGCAGCCATGTCCCCCACATATGCAGCCATGTCCCCCATATATTGCAGTCATGCATGTCCCCCACATATGCAGCCATGTATGCCCCCCCCCACATATGCAGCCATGTATGTCCCCCCCCCACATATGCAGCCATGTATGTCCCCCCCCCACATATGCAGCCATGTATGTCCCCCCCCCACATATGCAGCCATGTATGTCCCCCCCCACATATGCAGCCATGCATGTCCCCCCCCCACATATGCAGCCATGCATGTCCCCCCACATATGCAGCCATGCATGTCCCCCCACATATGCAGCCATGCATGTCCCCCCACATATGCAGCCATGTATGTCCCCCCACATATGCAGCCATGTATGTCCCCCACATATGCAGCCATGTATGTCCCCCACATATGCAGCCATGTATGTCCCCCATATGCAGCCATGTATGTCCCCCACATATGCAGTCATGTATGTCCCCCACATATGCAGTCATGTATGTCCCCCACATATGCAGCCATGTATGTCCCCCACATATGCAGCCATGTATGTCCCCCATACATGCAGCCATGTATGTCCCCCATACCTTTTAGATATGCTGATGCTGCCTCTGCCGCATACCGCCGTATCCCCTGCACAATCACGTAGCGCATTACAAGCTTTCATTCTAAAAACTTGTAAATGGCCGCGCTCCGTGTATTAAAACTCCCCTTCTCCGGATTGGAGGGATCCGTCCAATCCCACGCAAGGGGGAGTGTCTATACGCGGATTCTCCGGAGAAGGGGAGTGTCAATACACGGCCATTTACAAGTATTCAGAATGAATGCTTGTAATGTGTGCTATGCGATTGTGCAGGGGGATACGGCGGTATGCGGCGGCGTCAGCATATCTAAAAAGGTATGAGGGACGCATCGCTGCAATATGGGGGGGGAAGTATTTTATTTCAGTATCGGGGGTATTTGCGGGAGTACAAGTACTCCCGCAAATACTCGGCATCGGTCCCGATACCGATACTAGTCGGTATCGGGACAACCCTCCACATTACCAAAAGAACACCATACCCACAGTGAAGCATGGTGGTGGCAGCATCATGCTTTGGGGCCGTTTTTCTTCAGCTGGAACAGGGACCTTCATCAAGGTAGAGGGAATTATGAACAGTTCGAAAAAAAAAAAAAAATATTGGCACAAAACCTTCAGGCTGTGGCTAGAAATCTGAACATGAAGAGGAACTTCATCTTTCAGCATGACAACGACCCAAAGAATACATCCAAATCAACAAAAGAATGGCTTCACCATAAGAAGATCACAGTTTTTTGGAATGGCTCAGACCCCGAATTTGAATGAAAATCTGTGGGGTGATCTGAAGAGGGCTGTGCACAGGAGATGCCCTCACAATCTGACAGATTTGGAGTGTTTTTGCAAAGAAGAGTGGGCAAATATTGCCAAGTCAAGATGTGCCATGCTGATGGACTCAAATCCAAAAAGACTGAGTGCTGTAATAAAAATCAAAAAAGTACTTTCACAAAAGTACCATATTTATCAACGTATAACACGCACTTTTTCCCCCTGAAAACAGAGGGTAAACAGTGCCTGCGTGCTATACGCCGGTATCATGTTTTACCAACAGGGGGCAAGGATCGAGCGGTCCACCCCAGGAGCCACCCATTGGGGGGGTGTCAGGCCTGTCTTCCCGCCTCTCCCGGACCTGAGACAGCGCTCCCTGCATAGTTGAGAGAAAAAAAACACTCGCCAGCCCCTTCCTACGCTCCTCCTGTGTCAGTGTCATTGAAAAACGAAGCTTGTAAATATCTCAATAGCTCCATTTTTTTTCTGGCTGCTCTCCTCCTCCTATTCCTCCCTTCTCTGAGTGTAGCTTTAGATTGGAGGAGGAGAGCGGTCACATGACCATCTGTGTAACATAAGGAGAGCAGTCATGTGACCAGGCCAGTGGGAAAAACAGAACTAGTGAAAGGCTGACCGAAGGTCAGCCTGGGTTTGTAGGAGGAGTCGGGAGGTATTTAAACCCGCCCTCCATCCTCCTTCTGGGCGTCGGTTTTCTTGTGTGTGGGATTTCTGGGTATTGCACGTCACTTCCTGTTTCTGTCCAGAGCAATGGAGGCAGCTGCTGCAGGTGTCCATTGTGCTCTCCTCAGGATTCCCAGCGGACCGGACTGTCTGTACCCCATCCTCCTCTGTCAGCTGAGCATCGCTCACCCCAACCGCCCCCCCCCCGCTTCTCCCGATGCTTGCAGGGGGGTGCATGTCTGTAGTTGTGGCAGGCACCATTGGGGGGGCTGTCCACCATGTCAGCCAGGCCCTTGTCAGCATCATAGGGGCCGCCTGCTTCTCCACTCGGGCTCACGCTGTGGGGGGTCCCTCCATTCTCCCTCCTGCTCCCCTGGGCATACTCGGTGAGAGAGGAACCAGCCGTCCTCCCTCTCACTCCTCCGGGCACCCACGTCCACGTGGTACAGGGCTCCATGGAGACCGCCCGCCTGTTCCTCCCACCCCCCGTTGGCTCCAATGACATCACCCGCTCCATGGCTCCTCAAGCTAGTCTAGTACCTCTCATGGGGGGATGTTGGTTGGGTCAGGTGCGGTAGTTTGGTGGGCTCAGTCCGCATCGGAGGTCGCATCCCGGTGCAGGGGGGGGGGGGTCGGGTGTGTGGGCATGTGCTTTCCCTGTCCGCACTCTGCTTCCTCCTAGCTGTGTCATGTAGCTGAGCGCCGTTTGGCTGAAGGAGCATCTTCCCCAGCGCGGCCTGTTTCCTCCCCTGTGACACATGTCTCCCAGTGACAGCCCAGTGGGTGCTGAGGGCTCCCCGTCAAAGTTTGAGTTTCTCCTGCTAGTTAAGGTTCTTCTGATGGTTACGTTTCTCTTATGTTATGCGATTCATGTTATGCGATTCATGTTATGCGATTCATGTCAGGCAATTCATGTTAGGCGATTATGTTTTTCATGCTAGTTATGTCCTCATGCTATGTGTTCTTATGCTAGTAATGTCCTCCTGCAATGTGTTTCTTATGCTAGTGATGTCCTCATGCGATTATGTTTCACGTGCGGTCACAGTCTCATGCGATCACGTTCGCGTGCGATCGTGGTCATCGTGTTACGTTTCTCATGCAATCACGGTTTTCATGGTGGTTCTCATGCGATTACGTTTCGCATGGTAGTTCTCATGCGATTATGTTTCCCATGGTTCTCATGCAATCATGTTCATGTGCGATCACGGTCCTCGTGTGTTACGTTTCTGATGCGATCACATTCCCATGCGACCATGTTTCCCATGCGACCATGTTTCCCATGCGACCATGTTTCCCATGGTGTGTTTGACTCGATTACGTTTTTCATGTGACTACGTTTTCCATGGTATATGTTTCTAATTCGACTATGTTTCCCATGCGGCGACTACGCTTCCCATGCCACTACGTTTCATATGGTATGTTTCTGACTCTATTACGTTTTTCATGCGACTACGTTTCCCATGCAACTACGTTTCCCATGGTATTATGTTTCTGATACGATTACGTTTCCCATGGTATTCTGATGCGATTACTTTTTTTTTTCATGCGACTATGTTTTTCATGCGACTACGTTTCCATGCGATCACGTTTCTCATGGTGTCTTCTCATGTGGTTACGTTTCCCATGCGACTACGTTTCCCATGGTATGTTTCTGACTCGATTACGTTTTTCATGCGACTACGTTTCCCATGCGACAGGTTTCTAATTCGACTACATTTTTTCATGCGACTCGTTTCCCATGGTATTATGTTTCTGATATGATTAAGTTTCCCATGGTATCATGTTTCTGATGCGATTACATTTTTTCAGGCGACTGTTTTTCATGCGACTATGTTTCTATGCGATTACGTTTCCCATGGTATTATGTTCTCATGCGATTACGTTTCTGGAGCGATTGCAGTTTCATGCGGGTTTCTCATGCGATTATGGTTTTATGTTCTCATGTGAGTTTGTTTCGGATGCGTTTACGTTTTTTCATGCGATTACGTTTCTCGATTGCAGTTTCAGTTTCTGCGATTGCAGTTTCATGCGGGTTTGTTTCTCATGCGATTATGGTTTTATGTTCTCATGCGAGTTTGTTTCGGATGCGTTTACGTTTTTTCATGCGATTACGTTTGTCATAGTTTCTCATGCAATTGCGTTCTCATGGTTCCTCATCTGATTACGTTTCTCATGCGATTACGGCTCATGTGTTTGTTACTGATGCAATTACGTTTCTCATGGCATCACGTTTTTCATGCGTTACGTTTCTCATGCGGTTACGTTCTCATGTGATTGCGTGACGTTTCTCAGGATGTCATGTTCTCATGTGATTACGTTTCTCATGGTTTACTCGTGTGTTTTCATTTCTCATGTCCATGCGGTTAAGTTTCTCATGTGCACATTTCTCGAGCTAGTTACGGTTCCCAGGCGATCACGTTTCTCATGCTGGTCATGTTCCCTTGCGATTACGTTTCTAACGCTAGTCATGTTCTTGTGCTTTGCACTTTCATGTGTCGCGTTTCTCAGGCTAGTTATGTTCTCATGCTATTTTACATTGTTTCATGCAGTTATGTCTCATGTTTTTTCGTTCCTCAGACAATTTTACGTTTCTACGGTGCGTTTTACGTTACGTTTCTCATGCTATTCATGTTTTCTCGTATTTACGTTTCTCTTGCAGGTTTTAGTTGTGATGCAATTATTGGTTATTAATGTGTGTATGTACGGTTACGCTTCTCATACGTTTTACGCTTCTCATACGATTACACTTCTCATACGATTACGCTGTTCTGGGTATTATGTTCTCAAGTGTATTATGCTTCTCGTACTATTCACGTTTCTCGTACTATTCACGTTTCTCGTACTATTCACTTCTCATGCTTTTTTACTTCTCATGCTATTTGTGTGCTCGGGTGCTTATGTCTCTCATGCTACTTCACGTCGCTCATGCAACTTCAGGTCTATCATATAGATTTAAGCTTCTCACACGATTACGCTTCTCATACGTTTACGCTGTTCTGGGTATTATGTTCTCAAGTGTATTACGTTTCTCGTTCTATTCACATTTTCTCGTTCTATTCACATTTTCTCGTTCTATTCACATTTTCTCGTTCTATTCACATTTTCTCGTTCTATTCACATTTTCTCGTTCTATTCACTTCTCATGCTTTTTTACTTCTCATGCTATTCGTGTGCTCGGGTGCTTATGTCTCTCATGCTACTTCCTGTCGCTCATGCAACTTCAGGTCTATCATACAGGTTTCAGTCGTGATGGTTTCTAGTTGGTAGTTTGATATCATCATTGTAGATTCATGGCGTTTCACCGCTGGGGGGGTCACCCATCACGTCTATGGGTGCTTACGGATTGAGATGATCGTTTTTAATTGGCTTGTACGGTGGCAAGTCTCCTCATCCGTTTCTCATACGTTTCATGCATCTCGACATACTATGACCTGACATCTTCAGGTTCATCGGGCCTGAGTGTACGTTTTTATTTTGCCCGCTACGCCTCAGGTTGCTCGGCCTTTGCAATTCATGAGTTTGTCTCATTCTCAGTCCAGCTGCATTAGTCCACACTTGCCTACATTTTATTTTCATAGTCTGTGCATTCATATTTGTTCATGGCCACTCTCCACTGCTGGTTACCTGTCACGTCTACGGGTACTGTCGGATTGAGATGTTCGTTTCTAATTGGCTTGTGCGGTGGCAAGTCCCCTCATCCGCTTCTCATGGCTTTCACTACCTGAGACTCCGAGTACAATTGAGGTATATGGAAGCTTAACCACTTGCCCACGGTGTCATAGTAAAAAGACGTCATGACTTTAAAGATGGATATCTCGGTAACGGCAGCAGCTGCTGCCACAACCGAGATAGCCATCTTTTCCGTGGGCAGTGCTGTACACGATAATGGCGGTCCCAGCGGCGGATTCGCCGCAAGATCGCCGTTATCGGTGGCGGGAGAGGCCCCCCCCCTCCCGCCGCTCTCCCGCGCTCTCCGCCGCTTACCGGAGCCGTCGGTAACGGCGGAGGCGATCGGGTCCTCTTGCTGGCTGTGTTGGGATACGAGTGAGGGAAAAATCGCCCCCACCCATCCCCCACAGCTCTGCTGGGCGGAAGTGACATCAAAACGTCAGTCCCGCCCAGCGTCTTAAAGAAACTTTTTTTTTTTCTGAAATTTGAAAAATGACTTTTTTTTTTCTTTTTTTGCATTTAAGCCTAAATATGAGATCTGAGGTCTTTTTGACCCCAGATCTCATATTTAAGAGGACCTGTCATGCTTTTTTCTATTACAAGGGATGTTTACATTCCTTGTAATAGGAATAAAAGTGATAATTTTTTTTTATTAATTTATTTCGATGTATAAAATTATAAACTAATTAAAAATAAATAACAAAAAAAAAAAAATGTAAAACGCCCCGTCCCGACGAGCTCGCGCACAGAAGCGAACGCATACGCGAGTAGCGCCCACATATGAAAACGGTGTTCAAACCACACAAGTGAGGTATCGCCGCGATCGTTAGAGCGAGAGCAATAATTCTAGCCCTAGACCTCCTCTGTATCTCAAAAAATGCAACCTGTAGAATTTTTTAAACGTTGCCTATCGAGATTTTTAAGGATAAAAGTTTGACGCCATGCCACGAGCGGGCGCAATTTTCAAGTGTGACATGCTGGGTATCATTTTACTCGGTGTAACATTATCTATCACAATATATAAAAAAATTGGGCCAAATTTATTGTTGTCTTATTTTTTTATTCAAAAAAGTGTTTTTTTTCAAAAAAAGTGCGCTTGTAAGACCGCTGCGCAAATACGGTGTGACAAAAAGTATTGCAATGACTGCCATTTTATTCTCTAGGGTGTTAGAAAAAAAAAAATATATAATGTTTGGGGGGTTTAAGTAATTTTCTAGCAAAAAAAACTGTTTTAGTCTCGTAAACACCGAATCTGAAAAACAAGCCCGGTGGGCAAGTGGTTAAAGGGTCACTAAAGGAAAAAATTTTTTTAGCTAAATAGCTTCCTTTACCTTACTGCAGTGCTGTTTTCATGTGCTTGTTGTTCGTTTTTGCTTTGATGTTGCTGTAATTCTGCTCTGATCTCCACACTTCTTGGTTGTCTGTTTCCTTATAATCACAGTACTGGGAGCTTTCCCACTGTGGTCACTAATCAAGGAGGTGTTATTACTGTGTGTAAACTGAAACTGGGTTGGTGCTGAGGGGTTTTAGACAAACTATCACTGCCCTCTATTGGCTCTCTGGCTCTGTACATCAGAGACACAGGAAATAACAGCAAAAACAAAACTAGAACTGTAGGTTGATTATATGATTGACTTTTATCTATTTTTAATCATTTTTAAAAGGAATCAGTTAACTTTTATGTCTCTATACCCTGTAAACCAGGGATCCTCAAACTATGGCCCTCCAGCTGTTTGCGAAACTACACATCCCATGAGGCATTGTAAAACTCTGACATTCACAGACATGACTAGGCATGATGGGAATTGCAGTTCCTGAACAACTGGAGGGCCATAGTTTGAAGACCCATGCTGTAAACAGTCATTTCAGGGCACAAAATGTTTTCCTTTAGTGACCCTTTAATTTTACAATAGGAGTGACACAGGAGGAGCAGTGTGGGAGGGGCTGCAGTGATTTGTTTTACTTAACTATTGAGTATGCTGGCAGCGCTGTCCCAGGAAACTGGGGGTCTCCTGGGAGTGCAGGGAGGGAGCTGAATATACTAAATGGGGGGGGGGCTGTATACTGGATAGGGGGGGCTGTATACTGGATAGGGGGGGGGGGGCTGTATACTGGATGGAGGGGGCTGGGGGACTGAGTATGATAAAGGGGGCTGTGATTTTTTTTCCATAATCTTTCCTCTTATAATTGGGGTGCGTGTTATACGCCGATAAATACGGTATTAGTTTAAGCTGTACACTCTTAGGCAACCATATTTTAGTTTATTTTTACTTCCCTGCACCTAAAAGATTTGTTTGTTGTTTAACTGAGTTGTTCAGTTTATGGGTCACATTAAAAGGTTGAAAGTTCTAAAAGGATTTATCTTTGTCTATTTTTTTTAGATCACAGAAAACTGACATTTTAACAGGGGTGTGTAGACTTTTCTATCCACTGTAGGTCTTATGGATACATTATTATTATGTAAAACAAATGCTTTTGTCGTTTGTTAAAACTACATCATAAAACTTTTGTAAAATGTGAAACAAATTCTCAAACAGATCAGCACCCTGCTGTAAGTTGTCACCACGTGACTTTTTACAGACATACAATGTTGCAGACGGATTACTGGGGAACTCCAGGAGACAAAGGATTCCTCCTGCCTACAACCGACCAAAGACGTTACATTAAAATGTAGCGCTTTTCTGAAAAATTATACAGTTGCTGTATATGGTCACATATCTGCAATCTAGTCATGCAGATTGGTAAAGTTAATACAAATTCCAGTTTTTGCAGAGATTAAAGGGGTGTTCCAGCCAATTTTAGTGTTTATTAAAAGTCAGCAGCTACAAAAAGCTGCTGGCTTTTAATAAACACACACTGACCTGCTCCACATTCCAGCGACATGCCGGCCCGGCCGGCGTCTTCATTCTAAGTGTGGGCACCTGACCGTGACAGCTTTCAGCTTCACGGCCGGGCACCCACTGCTCTCTCTCATTGGACAGGCGATCGCATGGGACCTGTCATGTGTCCCAGGCGATCACCTACAGGGAAGTCCCACACCTCCTGAAGCCCCCACTCCCCCCCAAAAAAATGACATGCCGAATGTGGCATGTAAGGGGGCGAGGAGTGGGTTAAGCGGAAGTTCCAATTTTGGGTGGAACTCTGCTTTAAGAAAATGTTACAGTTCGTTGGAGCAAAATCAGCCAATGCGTGTGTATATTATATTACAATTGGAAATGCAAATACTTTGTGGGGCACCAATTTAAATAATGACACTGTGCTGCGAAGATCAAAGAAATGCTTATGATCAGAATTTATGTGAAGGGGTGAACCACCACCCAAGATTTCCAAAAGGAGACACAAACAAAATACCCTGAAGTGAATCTGACCTGGCCTAAAACATTTCCAATGTAACAGTGCAGTGGCAGCATGTAGCTGCGTGAATAGCTTTTCTGGAGTTTTTTAGATTCTAAGCCCAGACTGAAAATGGAGCCTAAGCTTCTGCCCAAATTGAAATTAAGTCCTACCTAACCTGTGCTGAGACCCATACCCTGTCATTTGCACTTTTTAGTAATATACTAACCTTGTAATTCACTTTTGATAAGGCAACTTTCCATCATATAGAGCAGCACAGTGACCATAATGTCCAACAGCTGGCATTCTTCAGTGACTTGGCGAGCCAGCTCCTCATTGCTGAATAGCTGGACACTGATATGCACAATTCTATTAGACATTGTGTCTGATTCATGGCTTTTCTTCAGTGTTTTCATGATGAACGCATAGTGCTGTACAAATGTTTTTGTAAATGCCATCTGTAAAAAAGAATGACATGTAATGAGTATAATCTTCAGAAACCAAATTCTCAGTCAACAGCTACTAGCAATTCAATTTAAAATGGTGTATTGCGCGGTCAGAATAAAAATGTCCTCCCATCTACCTTGTTTGTGTGGATGGAGGAATCTGTTGGTCGATCAAAAAAAAAAACTTAAAAATACACAAACTGTTTATAGACCGCTTTATTCAAACTGCAACACTGTTAAATGGTTGTATGTGATTGTATTAAAAGAAAAAAAAAAAACTATAACTTTTAACCACTTAACCCCCGGACCATATTGCTGGTCAAAAACCAGGCCACTTTTTGCGATTCGGCACTGCGTCGCTTTAACTGACAATTGCTCGGTCGTGCAACGTGGCTTCCAAACAAAATTGGCGTCCTTTTTTTCCCACAAATAGAGCTTTCTATTGGTGGTATTTGATCACCTTTGCGGTTTTTCGTTTTTGCGCTATAAACAAAAATAGAGCGACAATTTAAAAAAAAAATGAATATTTTTTACTTTTTGCTATAATATCCCCCAAATATATAAATATATATATATATAAAAATCCTCAGTTTAGGCCGATACGTATTTGTCTACATATTTTTCCAAAAAAATTATTAGATATATATATATATATATATATATATATATATCAATATCTATATAAGTGTTTATTGATTGTTTGCGCAAAAGTTATAGCGTTTACAAAATAAAAGGATAGTTTTATGGCATTTCTCTTAATATATATATTTTTTTTTTACTAGTTATGGCAGCGTACAGCGATTTTTATCGGTACTGAGACCTTATGGCGGACACTTCGGACACTTTTGACACATTTTTGGGACCATTGGCATTTTTATAGCAATCAGTGCAATAAAAAGGCATTGATTACTATAAAAATGCCACTGGCAGTGAAGGGGATAACATTTGGGGGGGGCGAGAAAGGGGTTAATCATGTTCCCTGGGTGTGTTCTAAATGAAGGGTGGGGTGGACTGACATGGGGAAATGACAAATCGCTGTTCATACATTGTATGGACAGAGCTGCGGTGGCTCAACGCGATTGGCACTGCGCTGACAAGCCGTTCACCTCTGCAGCTAAGGGTTCGGATCCCGGTCTCGGGTGAATGTGAATTGAGTTTGGTGGTCTCTGCCCGGCTCCTGGTGGGTGTGCTATGCGAGGTAAGCCTGCGCTTAGTACGCCCACCCCCCTCCCACAAAAACCACCACACTTACACGCACTCGAAATTGGGATAACATGCACGCACTTTGGCCACACCCTCTCTTAAAAAAAAGAGAGGCGAAGGACTAACAGGTCTGGCTGAGCGGGCTAGATCCTCTCACTCACTCATAGGGGAGTCCCTCTGCCCCGTTGGGCTTCAAAGCGGAGCAGGTAGGGCGGGCTGTGTGGGGGGACCCCCTCACACCCGCCATTGCTACCCGGGGGCATGGAGAAAGATGGCAGATTGCCTCTTGGGGAGGTCTGCCTACTCCCAACTCCTGCAGTCCGGCTCCTCTCGAGTACACGCACAAAATCCCTGACAGGACCGGGAGCTGTGTGTTTACACACACAGCTCCCGTTTCTCTCTCTGCAAAGAGCGATTGCGGGTGCCCGGCGGTGATCTCAACCATCAGGGGGCGCGCGCGCCCTTATTGGCGGCTGGGAGAGGTGACGTACAGCTACGTGCTCTCGCCCAACAGAGCCGACCTGCCGCCGTATAATTGTGGCGGCTGGTCGGCAAGCCCTTTTAGTAAAGCATTAATCAATCATGGTCGCAACAAAGAAATTAATTCAGGTACAAAATTTCTCTGCAAAGTATAGTGAAGTAAAAGCTGCTCTCCAAGGTTTTATACAACCTTTGCAAACTCAAAACACTCAGTTTCGATTTACTGGGCTACATGACTGCCATGTCCATGCCCATCCCCAGATACATACTTGTACAACCATTGAAGCCCAACCTGTGGCCCTCCAGCTGTTGCAGAACATATGAGGCATTGCAAGGCTAAAAAAGGTAAAAGCATTACTCCCACAGGCAGAAGCATGATGGGACATGTAGTTTCGCAACAGCTGGAGGGCCACAGGTTGAGCACCCATGCTAGACCAACGTAACTATGGAAAAATTACCATCTTAAAAAAAATTTAAAATATAAAATTCAGCTTTGACAACCTTTTCGTCTGTACTGACCCTTTTAATTCACTACTTTTGTTTATGTTAATTACATGTATGGAGAAAAAGGTAGCTTGTTACACTGAATGATAAAAAGTCATTTAATTTAAGGTTCCCAATATTACTTTTGTCTTGTCAACAGAATCGCTTTGATACTGCTGCTAAAGCCCAGGCGAACATTCACAAATTTGGACAAATGTGGAGAGACGGAACCTCCTCACCACAAACCTACACATGACAGCACTTAATGCCTAATACCATCACCAAACGAGGGCACCATCCTGTGTGAAGCATGGGGACACCAAGATTTTACAGACCAGTCATTTTGGTTTGTGGCCCTTCCTCTTCCTGCGCCTTGCTACTGGTTCACTTAAAAAAACATAACAAAAACAAAACAAAAACCACAGTGATTTCACATAGATCATTCTCAATTCAAGATTCTGTTTACCTTATACTCTTGATCAGGCAGCATATTAAGTAAAAATGTAACCATCTTTTGGGGAAATTCATACTTCACTGTCCAAAATAACAATTCTTCTAGAAAACATGTGTGTTTCAATATATCCATAATAGACTGATCTGTAAACAATTAGAAGACAAATGATACATGAGGTACATGATAGACTGAGCTATCAACATTTTTAACAGAACTGTGCTGCTATACACAGAAATAAACTACATAATAAAAATGTATTTGTTTTACAATAGTTAGGAAAGGTAAAAGTCAACATCTAAGCGAGAACAAGCACTTACAAGCCTGTTAAAGCGGATGTCCCATTAAAAAAGTATATTAAAAGCCAGCAGCTACATATACTGCAGCTGCTGACTTTTAGTATTAGGACACTTACCTGTCCTGGAGTCCAGCGGCGTCCGCAGCAGAGGACGAGCGTTCGCTCGTCTCTCTGCTGTTCCCCCCCCCCCCTCCTCCATCCACGGTGAGGGAACCAGGAAGTGAAGCGCTCCGGCTTCACTGCCCGGTTCCCTACGGCGCATGCGTGAGTCGCGCTGCGCCCGCCGATTGGCTCCCCCTGTGTGCTGGGAGCCGAGAGTTCCCAGCACACAACGGGGGGGGGGGGGGCCACGGGATGTCGCAAAAAAAAAAACAGACTTTTTGCCCTAGACTGCGGGCCGGAAGTGGGTGCAGATACAGGTATCTGCATCCCCCCTCCCCCTGAAAGGTGTCAATTGTGACACCGAAGGGGGGGAGGGTTCCGATCAGCGGATCTTCACTTTAGGGTGGAGATCCGCTTTAATGTACATAAAAGTTTAATTTTCCAATTGTTTTAATTAAAGGGGTTGTAAAGGCTTGTTTATTTTTTAAATAGGTTCCTTTAACCACTTTAGCCCCGGACCAACATGCTGCTAAAATGCCCAGAGGCGTTTTTACAATTCGGCACTGCGTCGCTTTGACAATTGCGCAGTCGTGCGACATGGCTCCCAAACAAAATTTGCGTCCTTTTCTTCGCCACAAATAGAGCTTTCTTTTGGTGGTATTGGATCACCTCTGGAAATTTTTAAAAAAATAGAGCGACATTTTTGAAAAAAAGATCAATATTTTTTACTTTTTGTTATAAGAAAAATCCAATAAACTAAATTTTAGTCAAACATTTAGGCCAAAATGTATTCAGCCATATGTCGTCTTTAGTAAAAAAAAAAAAGCGCCCAACAGTGACACTAATACAGCGATCAGAAAAATGATTGCTTAGTGACACTGGCAATAAGGGGTCAAAGGGTTAACTAGGGCAGTGATCAAGGGGTTAAACCTTTATTAGGGGGGTACGGGGGCTACCCTGGACCCAACACTAACTGCCTGTCACATTGACACTAAATGCAGTGATCAGTAAATATATGATCAGTAAATATATGATTACTGCATTCAGTGACACTGTGACAGGGGGGTGGGGGTGATCGGGGGAGTTTTATGTGCCTAGGTGTACTGTGTTAGTGTAGTGTTGGTGCAGACTCACTTGTGATGTCTTCTCTCCTCAGCGGCGGGTGAAAATACCGCCGAGAGGAGAGATTACTTCACATCCCCCTTCCTGTGTTTACATAGGCAGAGGGTGGGGGAGTGCGCACATTGACTGGGAGCGAACCGGAGGGGGCGGACAAAAACAAACAGCCGCCCCCTCACCCCGGATCGCTCCTGCAGCCACGGGGACTGCTGCAAGTACCGGGGGGTCCGATTGGACACCCGTCCCACGTCTGGGCAGGGACGTACAGGTACGCCAATGTGCCTGTACGTGCCATTCTGCCGACGTAATGGAACTAGCTGAAAAGGAACTTATTTAGAAAAGAAAAAACAAACTTTTACAACCCCTTTAAGGTTATAAACCACTGGACAAACATATATAGCAGCAGGAGCCATTGGCTCTTGCTGCTGTCAATCAAATTCTGTGGCGAAGGAGCGGGGCTGTAGCCGTGTAGCCAGCCGCACAAGTGCCCTCATGCAAAAGCAGCTTTCTACGCTGGACATTCCCTGAAAGGGGAGGAGCCAGGAGCACCAGTAGCAGATCCAAAAAGAGGAGGATCAGGGCTGCTCTGTGAAATTCCAGTGCACAGGACAAGTACATTAGCACCCACTGCCGTCAATTAGAGCCAGTGTGGACGGAGAAGGGGGGTGGGGCTAAGCCATGCTGTGCGTGTCTGAACACCCAAGGCAGGGCTTGGGAGCAACTTGCTATGGGGGCACTTGGCATGGGGCGACCTGAAGCACCAACAGGGGACCCAAGAAGAGGACCACTGCAAGCAAAATCTAGTGCCCGAAGAAAAATAAAAACAGGCTGCCCCAATAGTGTGGAGTCTGGGTAAGTCTCCCAAGTATTAACCAAGGTTACACTGATCCTGAAGTACTGCTTCAAGGTTTATAGTAGAACGCAGTAAAGAGTTGACTGAAGGATTCAAAGAAAACATCTCAGTAAGGGAGAAGAAATCCATCAGCTAAAGACACTTACAAGAAAGAAAAAAAAAAATGATATTTCATGGAGTAGGGAGGGGCTTATACAGGTACATTATGGGCATGACCAAAAGCTTTGCCATAGGACAGGACTGGGCAAACTACGGCCCGCGGGCCGTATACGGCCCAGCGGACCTTTTAATCCGGCCCACGGAGCGCTAGTGGAGCGCTAATGAGCGCTAGTGACTGAGAGGGAGTCAGCCAGGGGCATGGCCGCAGAGTCCGGCTGCATACAGTGGCTTCTGGGAATTGTAGTCTACACAAGCACACTGTGATTGGCCGACCAGGGTCATGTGGTTCCGCTGTGGCATTCTGGGACTCAAGTTCACGTGAGCGCCATTCGATTGGCTCGGCAGAGCTGGCATGTGGATGCGAGCAGGCGGGCCTGGCTGGTCTAAAACTGTGGGTGATCGTATCATCCTACCATCTTGCTGCCGGAGTCATGCGTCTCTTGCTAGTGCGCTGTGGGGTTTCTCTCAGCCCACTCCTCTCTGCTTTGTTTAGCTGTCTCATTGATTATGGCGACAGTGCAATTTCATCAGCCAGTTTATCTGCACATGCACATTTAGCTGAGACATATTTTTTAGAATCTGTATTTGTTTTTTACCTGTCAGCCCACCCCCCACTCTGTCCACCTGTCAGCCCACCCCCCACTCTGTCCACCTGTCAGCCCACCCCCCACTCTGTCCACCTGTCAGCCCACCCCCCACTCTGTCCACCTGTCAGCCCACCCCCCACTCTGTCCACCTGTCAGCCCACCCCCCACTCTGTCCACCTGTCAGCCCACCCCCCACTCTGTCCACCTGTCAGCCCACCCCCCACTCTGTCCACCTGTCAGCCCACCCCCCACTCTGTCCACCTGTCAGCCCACCCCCCACTCTGTCCACCTGTCAGCCCACCCCCCACTCTGTCCACCTGTCAGCCCACCCCCCACTCTGTCCACCTGTCAGCCCACCCCCCACTCTGTCCACCGTCCCCCTCTGTCTGCCGCCCCCCTCTGTCCGCCACAGCAGGGGGTACTGTGCCAGCCACCCACCCACTGAGCCGCAGCAGGGAGCCAGGCCATCCTCCTGCAGCAGGGAGCCAGGCCATCCTCCTGCAGCAGGGAGCCAGGCCATCCTCCTGCAGCAGGGAGCCAGGCCATCCTCCTGCAGCAGGGAGCCAGGCCATCCTCCTGCAGCAGGGAGCCAGGCCATCCTCCTGCAGCAGGGAGCCAGGCCATCCTCCTGCAGCAGGGAGCCAGGCCATCCTCCTGCAGCAGGGAGCCAGGCCATCCTCCTGCAGCAGGGAGCCAGGCCATCCTCCTGCAGCAGGGAGCCAGGCCATCCTCCTGCAGCAGGGAGCCAGGCCATCCTCCTGCAGCAGGGAGCCAGGCCATCCTCCTGCAGCAGGGAGCCAGGCCATCCACCTGCAGCAGGGAGCCAGGCCATCCACCTGCAGCAGGGAGCCAGGCCATCCACCTGCAGCAGGGAGCCAGGCCATCCACCTGCAGCAGGGAGCCAGGCCATCCACCTGCAGCAGGGAGCCAGGCCATCCACCTGCAGCAGGGAGCCAGGCCATCCACGACGGTGACCATCGGCAGAAGGATGCCACCCACACCAGGGAGCCAGCCACAGCAGGGTGTCGGCCAGCCACCCACAGGAGGCAGCCACAGAGGATGCGGGAGCCAGCTACAGTACTCATAGTTAAGGTAAGAGGAGCATTACACAGTATCAATTTTATTTCTACTTTGTGAGAGGTTGGGGTAGGCCTAGGCCTCAACACTGTGGGTCCTGCTGGGAGATGGCCATGGCCTGTAGATTCTGCTGGGAGTTGGTGATGGCCAGCAGGACCCACAGGTCTACGGCCAGCTCCCAGAAGAACTCCAAGCCCCAGCATGGATTCAGTAAGGGCGGTCTAGCTGCGCAGCAACAAGATAAAGGAGATTGGAGTTGAAATTGATTGATACTCTTTATTAGCTAACAAAAGTTATTAGGCAAAATCAAATGTTAGGTTTCTGTACTGTATTAACCACGTAAGGACCGCCTACTGCACATTTACGTCGGCAGAATGGCACGGCTGGGCACAAACGTATATATACGTTAATTTTAGTACCCAGCCGTGGGTCGCGGGCTCGCGCCCGCGACCCGGTCCGAAGCTCCAGGACCGGGACCGCGGGATTCGCGGTCCCGATCGCCGCTGCAGTGCGGCGATCCGTCCCTGGAGCGGAAGAACGGGGAGAGCCGTGTGTACACACGGCTTCCCCGTGCTTCTCTGTGGCCGTAGCATCGATCGCGTCATCCCTGTAATAGGGGGACGCGATCGATGACGTCACACCTACAGCCACACCCCCCTACAGTTGTAAACACAACACATAGGCACACATCCCCTACAGCGCCACCTGTGGTTAACTCCCAAACTGCAACTGTCATTTCCACAGTAAACAATGCAAATTTAAATGCATTTTTTGCTGTGAAAATGACAATTGTCCCAAAAATGTGTCAAAATTGTCCGAAGTGTCCGCCATATTGTCGCAGTCACGAAAAAAATCGCTGAGAGCCGCTATTAGTAGTAAAAAAAAAAATAATAAAAATGCAATAAAACTATCCCTTATTTTGTAAACGCTGTAAATTTTGCGAAAACCAACCGATAAACGCTTATTGCGATTTTTTTTACCAAAAATAGGTAGAAGAATACGTATCGGCCTAAACTGAGGAAAAATGTTTTTTTATAAATTTTTGGGGGATATTTATTATAGCAAAAAGCAAAAAATATTGCATTTTTTTTTAAATTGACGCTCTATTTTTGTTTATAGCGCAAAAAATAAAAACCGCAGAGGTGATCAAATACCACCAAAAGAAAGCTCTATTTGTGGGGAAAAAAGGACGCCAATTTTGTTTGGGAGTCACGTCGCACGACCGCGCAATTGTCGGTTAAAGTGACGCAGTGCCGAATCGCAAAAAGGGGCAAGGTCCTTTACCTGAATTTTGGTCCGGGTCTTAAGTGGTTAAACACTGTACTTTTATATACATATTTTTTATACTGTACCGCTGTACCCTATTGCTATGTGTATATATAAAGTACAGTATTTAATACAGTACAGTATTAAAAATATATATATGGTCCGGCCCCCGGGTCCAATATATGAACCCATTGCGGCCCTCGACTCAAAAAGTTTGCTCACCCCTGCCATAGGATGCATTAAAAGGTGAAAAAAATAAATAAGGGTTTACAATCCCTTTAAGTGAAGGTATAACCAATACTTTTTTGTTTTGGATAGAGCATAACAGAGTTAAAATCCATCAGTTGTTTTTGTGGTCTGTGTCCCACTGGAGATTTATCTTCACTTCTAGTGCCGGACACTGAAAACAAACATTTCCACAAAACAGGGGAATTTCTCTTAGACAGTTGTCATTGGAATAAGTGTCTCCATTAGAAGATTACCCCTTAACGCAATCATCATCAGGAGAAATAGTGAAGGTGTATTTATCTAAGGGGCACAGACTGCATTAACAGGAGTTATAATCCTTCCATACTTTAATCAAAACTGCAAAAAGAAAAAATAGGCTACACATACACTTGGATGCACTGATGAAAAAGAATTAGTGGACTAACAATTTGTTTGTTAACTTAAAACAAGAGGCAAAGACTATTTGCTTTTGGAAAGGGTAGGAATACTCATGATGGAAGCGACAACTGACAGCCATTAGGCTTCATAGGACTTTATAATGATAAAGCACCTGATTAAAAGTAAAAAATCTGGTAATTCGCGGTGTGGACCAGCATGCGACTCCCTGACTCATGTAATCGTGCTACATGCCTCCGGATTGGCCTGGCAAAGTCACATGGGTAGTGAAAGACCTGTGTAAGCTGAGACTAGTCGATTTCGGACTTAAAAAGACTATTTCCCTAGTCCCAATGGCTGAGCGATGCAGCAGTGGTACAAGGGAGCCAAGTAAGCCTTTTCCTAGACCTGGTTTGTAAAAATAAATAGCTGCAATCCCAGTCTTCCAGGTTGAAAACAAAATAAAAAAAGTGCTAAAATGTTTAACCCAATTTCTCAGACCCTAGGCCTGTGATGCCAAACCTTGGCACCCCAGATGTTTTGGAACTACATTTCCCATGATGCTCATCTACACTACAGCGTGCATTAGCATCATGGGAAATGTAGTTCCAAAACATCTGGGGTGCCAAGGTTTGCCATCACTGCCCTAGGCTGTCACTTCCAGAGGTGTGTCACTGCACCTGCCTGGAGTCACTTTTCTTCTGCACTTATAAGTAGCTCACACATTACATGCAGAAGACAGGACAGCTGCCACCTGTGTAGAAGAGGAAGGACACATCACCGGGCCGGCCAGAAGACTGCAGAAAGATATCCAGGCTTTTATTATGGTTATACTAGCTACAGTGTGGGGCTTATGGAGTACATAGAGTAGGAGAACAGCTTTTTTTTTCAGGCAAAGTTCAGTCCATTAAATCTTCCACCGAGTCAATAGGTAACCCTTAATGCTTTGTTATAGGGATGTCATCAGTCAGCACAGTGTGTGCGAGAGAACATGTGGGGTGTGGGTGGGGGAGGCAAACAAGGCAATTTTTTTTTTAAATATAAACAAAGAATAGTGCAGCGCTATATAAAAGTCCATCCAAAGATCCTCCTTGTGATAATCCAATAGTGGTAAAATTCACATACATGCAGGTGATGAATCGTGGATAGAAGAAAAACACCTCCACCAGTAGTAAAAATGGCCTCTCACCTCCCAGATCAGACCCTATAATGAGATCAGAGTCAATAGCGCTTTCCCATAAGGGATAAATCCAGGGGATGAAGTTGCCAGCTGACAAGCATGAAGCCAAAACAGATACACTCCGACCAGATGATGATTCATTCATATAAAAAAAGGAGATCACATAGTGCACTCTATATGCGCACAAGGTTTAATAAAACAAATGTATAAAACTCACATTTTCAAGGCACTGATCCAGTGCCAGGGTAAACAGCGATAAAAAACATGTGTTGCTTGTGTTGCAGTGGCTGCGGGTGCCGTCACGTCCTTCCCTCCGAACGTTGCGTCCCTAGGACAGGACTTCTTCAGCGGAATGTAGGGATGAACGGACAAACACCCAAGATATAGAGACCCGTGGTCATGGAGAGGCAATGGGAAATCCCAAGCCGCGCCCATCAAGTCATGTCATAACTTGGATCAGTGCCTTGAAAATGTGAGTTTTATACATTTGTTGGAGGTGGAGGTGTTTTTCTTCTATCCACGATTCATCACCTGCATGTGTGTGAATTTTACCACTATTGGATTATCACAAGGAGGATCTTTGGATGGACTTTTATATAGCGCTGCACTATTCTTTGTTTATATCTTTCCAGGAACTTATCTAATTGATTCCTAGTGTTCAGCTGCTTACTATTATATTATTTTGTGTTTTTATTGCACTGATTGATTTTCTTTTATATATTTTTTTTAATACCTGTTCTTTAAAAAAAAAAAGATACATCTGAGCAAATTTCTTTCACAATTATTGTAGATAAACAGTGTTGTACAAAGATCTAGAACTGCGATCACACAGATGTAATGAAACTGTCTAAATAGGTTATTCTTTAACACAAACACTAGCTGCCTGAAATTTACATATTCTCTCTCTGTGCTTGCGTGGGTTTCCTCCGAGTACACCGGTTTCCTCCCACACTCCAAAGACATGTTGGCAGCTAAATTGGCTCCAGTCTAATTTGACCATAGCATGTGTGTTTGTGTGCTTCTGAGATAGGAATCTTAGATTAAAAGCTCCTTGAGGTCAGGGGCTGATGTAAATGAGTGTGTGTGTATGTATGTATGTATGTATGTATATAAAGTGATGTATAAATTGATGGCGTATTAAAATACCTGTAATTAACAAATACAATTTGAGCACTTCACAAGGCACAGAGACTTGTTAAGAAACCCATACTTAAAGCCTTCTAAACTGTAGCAGAGTGCTCCAGGCTGTGTAACCCAAGACACTTGACATTCACTTGTTTGCTTTAACTGATGTACTGTTAACAAGTCAGCAAGGTCAAGTAAAGCAATACATACCTTTGGTGCTACTGCTCAACTTTACTCGTTTTCGTTTGCCCACAGATGGCCTATCATCTGGGTCCTCCTGCGACACAAAGAAAAAAAAAAATTACGTCAACTAAACTACAAGGCATAATCCTCACGGACGTTTTTACAACCACTTTTATGAGGGTTTTTAGCAGCTTAAAAACGGCTCTCCATATTTGCCTATGGCCTCATGCACACAATTTTTTTGAGCTGTAAATGGCTATGCTGTTTTTTAAGCTGCAAAAAAAAATAAAAAATAAAAATAAAAAAACAGGACAAGTGCGTTCTGAGGCTTCAGCGCTAGAGCTCTAAAGACGTCAGATGCCGGCAAAGGGTGTTAAACGCTATGTTAAGCCTCGTCCGGTGTTTCTTTCTCTATTCAAAATCAATTGTTCCCTATGTGAGCCCATTGATTTGAATAGAGGATGCACCAGAAGTGGATCAAGATATTCAACTTGCGGGGCGACTCATGTGCAGAGAATCTTGAAGGGGTCTGTGGGCGGGGGGCTTATTAGAACCTGGGAGCCCTTTTTAATAAGAGGGCCCCCAGATTCCTGCCCCCCACCCTATGTGAATGAGTATGGGATACCCCTACCCATTCACCTGGAAAAAAAAAAAAAAAGTGTCAATAAAAAAAAAAACACACACACACACACACACACACTACACAGGTTTTTTAAATAATTTATAACGCAGCTCCAGGGGGGTCTTCATCCAACTTTAATGGTGGTCTTCAGACTCCGGGGGTCTTCTCCTTGCTTTTTGCCTTCTGCCGGTCCTCCACTAGCTTCTTCCAACTCTTACTAGTGGTGGACCGGTCTTCCCCGTCGTCTTCTTCCCTCTTCTCTTTTGATGTTGACTCGACGATCTCTCCTGCTGTAATGCCGGATGCACAACTATTTATATAGGCATGGGGCACCACCTCTTATGACTTCAACACCCGGAGCATGATGGGACTGACTATAAATCGTTGCGGACCGCGCACCCAGCATTACAGCGAGAGAGATCGTCGAGTGAACATCAGAAGAGAAAAGGAAAGAAGACAGGGGGAGACCGGTCCGCCACTAGTAAAAGAGCTGGAAGAAGATAGCGGAGGACTGGCAGAAGGCAGAAAGCACCGGAGAGTGGGAGAAGGGACCAGAGAGCGGAAGAAGCCAGAGAGTGGAGAAGTCGGAAGAAGACCCCCAAAGTCGGAAGAAGACAGTCGGAGCTGCCTAATAAATTACTTTAAAAACATGTGTAGTGTGTTTTTTTTATTGACACTTTTCTCCCAGGTGAATGGGTAGGGGTATGTACCCAAAACTCATTCACATAGGGTGGGGGGGGGGGGGGGGGGGTCGAGATATGGGGGCTCCCAGATTCCGATAAGCCCCCCCACCCACAGACCTTTCCTGACCTGCTGGGCTACGTGTTCGAAAAAGGGTCTGGTATGGATCCTGAGTGAAGCCCCACGCCGTTTTTTTTTTTTGTGTGTGGGGGGAACTTCACGCAAAAAAAAAAAATTTGCGGGGTTTCCCTTCAAGATTATCTGCACACAAGTCGCCCCACAAGTCGGATCATCTTGATCCGACTTCTATTCAAATCAATGGGCTCCCATAGGGAACCATTGATTTTAAATAAAGACAAAAATGCGGCTGTAAGCTAGCGCGGCAAAACGTGCATTGAATTCAATGCAAAACGTGATGGAAACACAGCTTTTTTTCCTGGTGTCTGTACTAGCTTTACAGCCTGTTTTTTAAAAACGTACGTGGGCATGAGGCCTAAAAACGAATCTCTAACAGTATATCCAGCAATATTTGATGCTGTACAGGGGTCTGCATCTCTGGGTGCCTGAGCCAACATTCTGTTGCTAATGTACAATGGAGGTCTTTACTGTAAATGGAAGGTTAGTGAGTTAAAGTTAGAGATAGTTAAAATGCCACAAAGTGTTTTAGAAGTGCAGCGAAAATAAAAACACCACAAGGGACATAACAGTCAGTAAGATGTGCCCCTTGTGCTGATGCCTCTTCTATTACAAGGGAAATCCTCCTCAAAATAAGAATCAACTGCCCCAAACATCACTATCACCATTCAGCTAAATAGATGACCAATGTTCTGTATATGGGCACCAGCAAAGAGAAGAATTGAGGGCACATTCATAGCTGCACTCTAAAACAATCTGTTTTAGCGTGCAACTTGTGTCCAGTGTAACAGCACTGTGTAGCAGTCAAGACTTCTACATAAGGTGCCATTAACTTTTATTATGTACTTTATTTAGGTCTTTGCACAGCAGCGAAGTGCCATCCAGTGTGCTGTGTAAAAAAACATGCTGCCTTTACCCACACATTAGGCCTGGTTCATACCTATGCGTTTTTTGGTGCTTTTTGCAGAAATGCACTAGTTTATTTAACACGTTCACATCAATTATTTTTTCTGCCACTGCATTTTTGGAAAGGGTTTTTTTTTTTAAATGCAAAACGGTGCTTTTACCGTTTTTATTTGGGTTAATAGAGAAGCTGCAGAAAAGCATGTTGTGAATTTTTGCCACGATTTGGGTTTTTTAACCTGCCCAAAACAAACCGCGCCCCCCCCCTCAAAAAAAAAAAAACTGCAAATTGTAAAATCGTAGGAAAATCGTGTGTGCAAAACTGCAAAACACACTGCAAAAACGATCAACAGCAAATTGCATAGGTGTGAACCAACCCTTATACCAACCCAGCTGTGGTGTAAACAGTGCACATAAAAAAAAAAAAATGTTTATGTGCTCTAGTGGTGCCCTACGATATGATCCAGTGTGATCCAGGGAAATGTAGAGAGTTTTAGAACAAAAAAAAAAAAACAACATACAGAATAGGCTTGCTTTAAATGAGAAATGTTAACCACTTAATCACCTTAGGACGTCATATGACGTTCTCCACTTTGTGCGGCGATATCTCAATGATGCCTGCAGCCACAGGCATCATTCAGATATCGCCGTCTTCAGCCGGCGATTCTGTGCACCAGAGGAACGATCAAAGTGGCGGTTCCACCGCTTGATCGTTCTTATAGACTGCGGGAGGGGATGCCCCCCCCCTCCCGCCACCATCCGGTGTTTCTCCGGGCTCTCCCGTGTCATCGGGGGCCCGGAGAGCGAATCGGTCGGCGTTTCCTGCTGAACCATAGAGATGAATGGTGACCAGACAGTCACAGTCATCTCTATGACCATCGGAGGACCGGGTGCGACGTTATGACGTCACGCCCGGTACCCAGAATGTAAACACAGCCGCAATCATGGCTGAAAGCATTAGATCTGTGAATTTTTTTTTTCATGATCTCATGGTTTCCAGCCTGGAGGAGAGATGTGAGGTCTTATTGACCCCGCATCTCTCCATTAAAGAGGACCTGTCACAGTGATTTCTATTACAAGGGATGTTTACATTCCTTGTAATAGTAATAAAAGTGATCAAAAAATAATAAAATGTAAAAAAAAAGTAAAAAAAATTAAATAATAAAAAAAATAATTCAAACGCCCCTGTGCCGGTCGCTCGCATGCAGAAGCGAACACGCATTCAAGTCCCGCCCACATATGTAAACACCGTTCAAACCCCACATGTGAGGTATCATCGCGTGCGTTAGAGTGTGTGCAACAATTCTAGCACTAGACCTCCTCTGTAATTAAAAAATAGTAACCTGTAAAAAAAGCGTCGCCTATGGAGATTTTTAAGTACCGAAGTTTCGCGCCATTCCATGAGTGTGAGCAATTTTAAAGCGTGACATGTTAGGTATCTATTTACTCGGCGTAACATCGTCTTTCACATTATAAAAAATAAATTGGGCTAACTTTACTGTTTTGTTATTTTTTAATTCATGAAACTGTTTTTTCCCCCAAAAAAAAGGCGTTTGAAAAATTATTGCGCAAATACCGTGCAAGAAAAAAAGTTGCAATGACCGCCATTTTATTCCCTAGGTTGTCTGCTAAAAAATATAATAATGTTTGGGGGGTACTGATTAATTTTCTAGCAAAAAAATTAGATTTTTACATGAAGGAGAAAAGTGCCAAAATAGGCCTGGTGATTAAGTGGTTAATTACTTACCTCGTCTGAAGAATCAGATGCAGCTGTTGCCCCTTTTGCACCTGCAGTCTCTGCAAAACAAATGAACTGTGTAAAAACCTTGTGGCATGAAAGCACAAAGATAAGAAAATGATCACTGCAACAACTTTATGCAGAGAACACAAACAAAATAAAAATCAACTAATTTCTGTGACCAGTTTCAGAACCGGGTTAGCTATACACAGCTTGAATTTCATCCAATTTCTGCTGAATCAGCTAAAATTTGAGATATGGATGACAGTTGGCACCACCCAGCTTAAACGGATTTAGAAAAACATCTTGGTTCTAGGATGTAGGATCTGGGTAAAAAAAAATCCACACTATAGTCAGCCTGTCGTGGCTGCTTGAATAGCCAGTAGCAGGTATTCCTTGCCGTTTGGCATGGATTGGGAATCTATGTCATCATCAGTTCAGTCACGTTGTTTCAAGGAAAAATAGGATGAGGTTTTTATCTATTTTTCAGCAGCTCATAAGTTTTTCATCTTTTTTTTTTTACAGCCACTAAAAAATGCTAAAACGGAATAAAAAAAAAAAAAAACACCATTTGTCAGTTTACATTTAAAAAATAGAGCTTCGATTTGTTTAAAAAAAAAATTGATATTGTCGGAAGAGGATGTAAAACTGATGTAAATGGATGATCATCCACTTGCATTCGTTTTTCCATAGAGACAGAGGCAGCTCTTTAATTAGGCGGTTGCCTAAGGCCCGCACTCACAGGGGCCTCGCGACCACCTAACTTGCCCAATGCATTACCCTAGTTTTGAGGGACAGGGGAGCAGGGCCGCCAGCATCCCTAACAACCAGTGAATATCAGCGACACCACCCCTTGTGATGTCAATGACCCAGCATGCCCTCAGTCAATGTCCCAACAAAGGGCGGGTTCACCAGGTGACATCACCGGGTGGCCCCCTCCCCTTAGTTATTAACCACTTAAAGGACCCCTTCATGCCGATATATGTCGGCAGAAGGGCACAGGCATGTACCTGTACGTTGCCTTTATGAACCCATCCGTGGGTGGGGTCACAAGCGTGCCGCACTCGCGACCCGGTCCGAAGCTTCGTGACCGTGCCCGCAGGACCCGATCGCCGCCGGTGTCACGCAATCAGTCACAAGAGCTGAAGAACTGATGAACAGCAAGGCTTTTGGAGATACTTTTGTAACCCTTTCCAGCTTTATGCAAGTCAACGATTCTTAATCGTAGGTCTTCTGAGAGCTCTTTTGTGTGAGGCATCATTCACATCAGGCAATGCTTCTTATGAAAAGCAAACCCAGAACCGGGGTGAGTTTTTTTATAGGGCAGGGCAGCTGTAACCAACACCTCATCTCATTGATTGGACTCCAGTTGGCTGAAACCTCACTCTAATAAGCTTGTGGAGATGTCAGTCTAGGGGTTCACATACTTTTTCCACCTGCACTGTGAATGTTTACATGGTGTGTTCAATAAAAACTTGGCAACAATTATTTGTGTGTTATTAGTTTAACCACTTTAGCCCCGGACCATATTGCTGTCCAAAGACCAGAGTACTTTTTGTGATTCGGCACTGCGTCGCTTTAACTGACAATTGCGCGGTCGTGAGACGTGGCTCCCAAACAAAATTGGCGTCCTTTTTTTCCCACAAATAGAGCTTTCTTTTGGTGGTATTTGATCATCTCTGCGGTTTTTATTTTTTGCACTATAAACAAAAATAGAGCGACTATTTTGAAAAAAATGCTATATTTTTTACATTTTGCTATAATAAAAATCCCCAAAAAATATATAAAAAAACATTTTTTTCCCTTAGTTTAGGCCGATACGTATTCTTCTACATACTTTTTGTTAAAAAAAAAAAAAATCGCAATTAGCGTTTATTAATTGGTTTGCGCAAAATTTATAGCGTTTACAAAAAAGGGGGTCGTTTTATGGCATTTTTATTATTATTTTTTTTTACTAGTAATGGCGGCGATCAGCGTTTTTTTTCGGTACTGCAATATTATGGCGGACACATCGGACACTTGACACATTTTTGGGACCATTGGCATTTTTATAGCGATCAATGCTATAAAAATGCATTGTATTACTATAAAAATGCCATTGGCAGTGAAGGGGTTAACCCTAGGGGGCAGGGAAGGGGTTAAGTGTGGTCCTGGTGTGTTCTAACTGTATGGGGGGGGTGGCCTCACTAGGGGAAGTCACTGATCTTCTGTCCATACATTGTATGGACAGAAGATCAGCGTTTCCCCCGCTGACAGGAACGAAAGGTATGTGTTTACACACATACCTCCCGTTCCCCACTCTGTAACGAGCAATCGTGGGTGCCCAGCGGCGATCGTAACCGCCGGGCGCGTGCGACAAGCTGCTAAAAGGGAGGACGTAGAGCTACGTGCTCCCACGTAGCAGTGCCACCGCCCCGCAGTAATATGACGGCGGGCAGTCGGCAATCAGTTAAGCAGACTGTGATTGTCTTTTGTTGTGACTTAGATGAAGATCAGATCGTATTTTATGACCAATTTTCCAAAAGGGTTCACATACTTTTTCTTGCAACTGTATTGTGCTATTAAAAAAGGACCCAGCAGCTCCTCCCACTACAGGAGGAAGCAGATTCAAAACCCTGCAAAAGTTTAGAGTAGCAATGACCAGTCTTTACTATAGAAAGCTCTAGCACAGAGGAACTACATAACTGCACAGATCTGGAGCAAAAATACACAAAGCACACCCAAATTAGTTTTAGAACACATCATGTACATACACACTGCTATTTGAATAATACTTGCATATTTTTTTTATTATTTAAAAGGAATCAGTGAAAAGGATACTGAAGTGTATAAATATATGTCAGTGACCTGATAAAGCACTTGTACTCGGTGACTGGTCTGCAGCCCCACTGGAGTGTTTTTCTTCAGGAAAGGCCAGGCCTGAGCCCTTTAGGGCAATAACGTACTTTTCATGACTCTTTGCACATACATTCTCTGCAGAACCTAAAAAAAAAAAAAACACATACATGATTTTTATTAGCAGGAAAAAACATTTTACAGTTAATGCAATCTGAAGAAAAAAGTTCTATTTGGTTCCAGAGCTATTACAATTTTTTTTTTTTGGCATACATTAACCCCTTAAGGACCGCCACATGTACATTTACGTCGGCAGAATGGCACGGACAGGCACATCAACGCACCTGTACGTGGCTGCCTTGACGTGATGTGGGTATGAGCGATCCGTGCTGAGGGGGCGGCGGTTCGTTTTTGTCCGCCCCCTCCGGATTGCTCCCAGCCAATATGCGCGCTCGCCTGTGTGTCACTTCCTCCTCCTATGTAAACATGATGATCTCTGCTCTCGGCGGTTTTTTCAACCGCCGCTGAGGAGAGATCACATAGTAAGTCTGCACAACACTACACTGACACCAGTACACGCAGACACACTTAACCCCTTGTGATCACCCCCCCCCCCCGCCACAGTGTCACTGAATGCAGCGATCATATATGTATGATCACTGTATTTAGTGTCAGTGACACAGGCAGTTAGTGTTAGGTCCAGGGTAGCCCCCGTACCCCCCCCTAATAAAGTTTTAACCCCTTGATGACCGCCCTAGTTAACCCTTTCACTCCCTATTGCCAGCATCACTAAGCGATCATTTTTCTGATCGCTGTATTAGTGTCGCTGTTCCCGCTAGGTAGCTATTTTTTTTTTTACTAAAGACATGTGGCTAAATACATTTTGGCCTAAATGTTTGACTATAGCGCAAAAAATATAAATAAATCGCAGAAAGCTCTATTTGTGGGAAGAAAAGGACGCAAATTTTGTTTGGGAGCCACGTCGCATGACCGCGCAATTGTCAGTTAAAGCGACGCAGTGCCGAATCGCAAAAAGGAGCCTGGTCCTTTACCTGCATTTTGGTCCGGGTCTTAAGTGGTTAAACATTTTGATATCTGAAATATTTTTTTTTTTAAAACAATTGGCATGAAAAAGTAATATATTAATTCATATTAAAAGGAGTTGTAAATAAAAAAAAATATGTTTTGCTAAAATGTCTGTCTGCAAGGTACATAGATAGAATAGTTTAATGTTTATTTTAAAAACGAGTAAAAAGCGATTAAAAATCAGTCATATGTATTACCTCTGGGTTTCTAGTTTAATTTCTGCAAGTGACTTCCTGTTTCTCGGCGCTCGTTCATGTGAGCACCGCCGCTGTACTGTTAAAACTAAATTTCCCAGTATCCATTGCGCATGCGCAGTTAACAAAAACGGGCATGAGAGCTCTGTCAGATTTTGAATAAAACCGCCCACTCCAGGCGGGGCAGTGATGGTTTGCGAAACTGATCCAAGGAAGGGGGTGCTGTGGGGTTTTAGACACACAGTAATCACACCTCCTTGAAGTCTGTATGACGTACAGAGTGAGCAGATGCACAAATGTAGTTCCCAGGAGGGGGCGAGCACGTTACTGACCACAGCTAAAAACCTCCCGTGACTGTGGTGATCTACAGACAACCAGGAAGTGTCCAGAAGAAATACAGCAACATCAGAGCAAAAACGAACAATGAGGACATGAAAAGTGCACTGCAGTAAGGTAAAGGAAGCCATTTAGATAAAAAAATGGTTTTCCTTTACAACCCCTTTAAAGGAAAACCTGACACTAGCTGACCTACACCTAGGGCAAAATACCCAGGGGAATTTATAAACATGATCAAAGATTCTTTAGAAGTCGGACGTGCTTCCACATGACAAATGTCATTAATCTGGCGTACCTTGACAGACAACAGGCAGTTAAGGATTTTATAAAGCTGGGTAGGTGAAGCCCAAAAGGGGATTCACAGACACTTGTTCCGTGAATGCCCACGATGACTGACAGCGGGCAGATCCAAAGCCAATAGACAACCTGCTACTGGATATAGTGTCTACCTACTGTCAATTATAAGCAGTAGCCAGTGTCTCAACTTCCGAATCAGGCTCCACCCACTGTCCGCTATGAAGTGACAGATTGGAAGACGAGGAGGTAGCAGCAGCAAATATGTCACCTGCTCTGTAGAGAATCATGGGTGTCTGATGTACCAGATCTAGATTAGGATTGGGAGGCCCCTTTCACTAGGTTGGTCTGTGCAAGGGACCAATGGATACACTACAAATTTCTGCATAGAATATACCCAACTCCATCCAAATTAGACAAACATTTTGGGCATAGCTCTTCCTCTTTATGAATCTGCTCTTTCATGGGGCTGATTTTATGCACATTTTTTGGGGAAATGCGCAACTATACAGGCATATTGGGTAGATGTCCTCCAATGTATTCAATCTGTTACTACTATACCCCTGAGCCCTTCTTTCAGAAAAAGTCTTTAAGCTTGGAGGACAGGCCGACTCCCACTAGGATCATATGTACACTTCCTACAGTATTACTGTAATATGCAAGGAAACTCATCCTTGCTTGGAAGAAGGCTGTGGCACCAGTCACTTGGAAGGAATTGGTAAATAGGGCACTCCTCTACTCTAAGGTAACCTACTCCCATAGAGGTGTAGCTCAGACATTTGATAAAGTATGGTAAGGGTGGGTTGAGTCTCCACTTATGGTTTCTGATGTCATCTTTTTTTTTTCTTTCAATAGTTTTTATTGAATTTTTAAAAATATTAAGCCATATATGTTACAAAGCATTGTCATAGTATAAGTATATAATGTAACAATAAATAGCGTAAGAAGTACGAAGTACGTGACATTCATAAATTCTAATAGATCAAGTAGTCGTATATAAGTCGTAAAACATGGAAAGTATGTAAACAAAGCATAAATTAGATAAATAACTTATCATGTAGAGAAGTATCAGTATTAGAAATGGTCAGAGTATAATGTTATAATGTTAGCAAAGTAAACTCAATCAAAAGAAATCTAATCTAAAGAACACGTGAGAAATCAGTATCATCCGGATACAAAGTATCATGTAATGAACCAGGACATAGAGAAATGTTGAAAAGGGTTCAGTCGAGAGCTACCACACCCCAAGTTCATACCAGTTTTTCCATGGGGCCCAGGAAACATCATTTTTGTAAAGATTATTCATTGAAATGGCCATCATACGTTCATACGTGAAGTGGAGATTGGTCAAATCAATGGCTTCAATAGTAGAGGGAGGACAAGAGTCCTTCCATTTTCTAGTGATCGAGAGCCTTGCGGCCAGAAGTAAATGGTTGATAGAATTCCTGAGAACAGCAGGAATGTCATCAATACCCAAGGACAGTAAAGCTAAACCAGGGTTGGGATCTATCCATGAACCAGTTAAAGCCGAAATTATACCAAATATTTCTGTCCAATATTTAGTAAGCATGGGACAGCTCCATAAAATATGGAGCAAGTCCCCTTTCTTTCCGCACAGTCTCCAGCATTGGTTAGATTGCTGATGACTAAATTTAGATAGTACATCTGGAGTATAATACCACCTCAGAGTGATCTTTACTGAGAGTTCCCATAGTGATGCACATTTAGAGGTTGATTGGTTTATTTTACAAGCCATGTGCCATTGGTAATCAGTGTAAGAACACTCCAAGTCTTTTTCCCATTGTAGATGTGATGGGGTTTTTGAAAATATTCTCTTGTCCTGAAGTAGGTTGTAAAAAAAGGTAATACCTTTTCTCTTTGGTTCAGTACTAGTAGAGAGAAAGGTCCAGACTGATTTATGTAGGCAAACGTTTTTGGTATTCAATTTACATAAACGTTTTGCTATTTGTCTATAATGAGCATTACAATGTTGGGGTATATTAAACTCAGACTGGATGGTTTGGAATGGTTTAATCGTGCCTTTATCATAAAAGGTCACAAATAGATTCCACGCCTTGTTCGCTCCAAAGACTAAGTGATGAGGGATACATTATAAGATGCAGTGTTTTAACCGCTTCAATACTAGGCTTTTATACCACCTCCATACCGGGCCTATTCTGACACTTCTCTCCTACATGTAATAATCATCATTCTTTTGCTAGAAAATTACACAGTACCCCCAAACATTATATATGTTTTTTTTAGCAGACACCCTAGGGAATAAAATGACGGTCATTCCAAAGTTTTATCTTGCACGGTATTTACGCAATTATTTTTCAAACGCTTTTTTTGTAAAAAAAATTGTTTTATGAATTAAAATAACAAAACACTAAAGTTAGCCCAATTTTTTTGTATTATGTGAAAGATTATGTTACACCGAGTAAATAGAGACCCAACATGTCACGCTTTAATAATGCGCACACTCATGGAATGGCGCCAAACTTCGGTACTTAAAAATCTCCATAGGCAACACTTTATTTATTTTTTACAGGTTACAGTTTAGATTTACAGAGGAGATCTAGTGCTAGATTAGTTGCTGGCACTCTAACGCACGCGGCGATACCTCACATGTGTGGTTTAAACGGCGTTTACATATGTCGGCGGGACTTGCGTGTGCGTTCGCTTCTGCACGCGAGCTATCGGGGACAGGGGCGTTTTCATTTTTTTTTTATCTTTTATTATTTTTTTTTACTTATATTTTATTTATTTTTACACTTTTTTTAATTTTTTTTTTTTTTCCACTTTTATTCCTATTACAAGGAATGTAAACATCCCTTGTAATAGGAAATGTGTGTGACAGGTCCTCTTTATGGAGAGATGTGGGGTCAATAAGACCTCACATCTCACCTCCAGGCTGGAAACCATGAGATCGGTGAAAAAAAATTCACCGATCTCATGAATGGTGATTTACAGCCGCAATCGCGGCTTTGTTTACATACGGGGACCCGGGCGTGACGTCATCAGATCGCGCCCGGGTCCTCCGACGGTCATAGAGATGACTGGTGACCATCTGGTCACCAGTCATCTCTATGCTTCCTGCCGCCGCCGACGATTCGTTCTCCGGGCCCCCGAAGGTACAGGTAAGCCCGGAGAAGCACCGGATGGCGGCGGGAGGGGGGGGGGGATGTCCCCTCCCGCGGCCTGTAAGAACGATCAAGCGGCGGAACCGCCGCTATGATCGTTCTTACTTTGTGCAGAATCGCCGGCTGAAGAGATGGATATCTGGATGATGCCTCTGGCTGCAGGCATCATCCAGATATTCACCTGCAATGCCCAGGCCGTCAATTGACGGCCACTTAGGATGGTAAATCCCATCCCAGGCCGTCAATTGTATATGGCTGGGTATTGAAGTGATTAAAGGGAATGTCTACCTTTATTGTTGTATCAGGAGAGGTCACAAAATTCAAAATATTAAGCCATGTAGAAATGGATACTTTCATTGTGGGAGGTAAGTGCGAGGGAAGTTTAATTCCCATATGTGCACCAAAAAGCCATAGGTTGGTCGGTAGTTTATTACAATAGGAGGATTCAATTAGACCCCAATTTGTCGTTGGGGAGGGTTGGAACCATTCTCTCATTTGAGACAATATTGAGGCATAGAAATAGTCTTGAAAATCGACATAACCCACTCCTCCCCACATTCTATTTTTAATCAATTTATAATGGGCACATCTAGATTTTTTCCCTTTCCAGATGTAGTTAGAAAGGATTGATTGTAAGGATTTAAAGAAATACACAGGGACTGGAATAGGCAAACTTCTAAATAAGTATAGGACTTGAGGCAAGTGGATCATTTTAAAAGCAGATAATCTGCCCCACCAAGAAAATTTGTGTTTTCCTAAATCTTTCAGATCTGATTGTAGTTTATTTTTAAGAGGAATATAATTATGTGTAAATAAGGATTTAGTGGATCTGGTCAAATGAATTCCAAGGTACGGGATGCTAGTGTCTGCCCAAGTATAAGGGAATTGGTGTTGGAGGAGATTGTTTGTCACTGCGTCAATTCCAAAATCTAGAGCATACGATTTGCTTTCATTAATCTTATAAAATGATACTTTACCAAACCAAGACAATAATTTTTGGACTTCAAGTAGGGAGGATGAGGGAGAAGTTAACCTCCCTGGCGGTATGATTCTTTAAGATTTTAGGTGCTAAAAGCGGTACCATTATTTGCAAAGGAATTTGGCGTTTTATACTGTAGGCTTGTAATTCTTAGGAATAACTCACTGAAATCTATCCAAACAAGAGTCTAATAGGCATCCTGGGTATGATTTTTTTTTTTCTTATTAAAAATTATAATATAATAAATAATTATAAAAAATTATAACAAATAATAATATAATTATAGTAAAAATTATTCAATAATGTAATCAAATCAAAATCACTGAAATGTGCTCAGTTGCAGAATTTTTGCTGTCATTATTTTTTTTTTTTTATGACGAATTTCCCCACAAATCGCTATCGCTAAATTCTGCAAGTGATTCTGATTTATTATCGCTGTTTTTTAGCTGCTCTAAAACAATTTTTGCCATAAAGGGACACTTTTGGTTGCTATGGGCAATCTACAGTTTGCAGGGAGAAAGAACAGTTTTTATTATATAAAAGAACATGCAGGGCACTGGGCAGACCACTAGGGACATGGGGGGTATTTTTTACATACAGTACTGTAATCTATAAGATTACAGTGTACTGTATGTATAGTGTTTGTTTACTTTTTTAAATTTGGCGCCGTTCCCCCACCTACGTCGCGACGCTCGCAGGGAAGGGAATCGGCGGAACACACAGCATCAGGCGGACATCCGCCCGCCGTGTACTGCGGGGATTCATCGCTGGATCGCAGAGAAAAGGTAAGTAAACTTTTTTCTGCATCCAGCGAGGCAAGTCCGTGTGTGGCACGGGGTTACCGATCGTAGCTTTAAAATCTCACCCCGTGCCACACATGGGAAGACCGCCAGGGAGGTTAACATTAAAATTATGTCGTCGGCAAACAAACTAATTTTGTGGGTATCGGATCCTATAGTGATGCCTTCTATTTTAGAATTAGATCTAATATGTTCCGCTAGAGGTTCAATCATTAAATTAAATATTAAGGGGGACAATGGGCATCCTTGTCTGGTGCCGTTGGTGATACGAAAGGGTTTCGATAAAAGGTTGGAATTCAAAACTCGTGCTGTGGGGTTGGAATAGAGGGCAAGTACGGCTTTAAGAATATGACCCTCAAAGCCAAATTTTTTAAGAGTGAGTGACAAATAGGACCAGTTAACCCTATCAAACGCCTTCTCTGCATCTAATGAAAGGAGCAGAGAAGGCGTTCCGTTTATGCCAACATTGTGGATGTTTCTGATGTCATCTTGACATGGTCTGACTTAAACTGTACACGTTTGTTGCATTGAGCCGAGTGAAATGCTCTTGTAATATGTCCTGAAACACTATCTGCCTCTTGTAGCATTTGAGGTGTGACATTTGCACTTGGTTTACCTCTGTTGCAGGTAGGAAGGTTGTAACTTTTTTTTTGTATTCTACTGACTGTATGTCATTATATTGATCAGTGGGTTTTAATCCTGGGCACCGCATACTGTATGAGCGCTCCTTTGTTTGTACTGCTGAGTGCGTTCACAGCACTGAGACTGATTGTCAGCGACAGCCCCGGGTATCCTAATGACTGTAAAAACGCTGAAAAAAGCTTAAAAAAAAAAAACACAGAGCTATTCTGCGTTTCAGTGTTTCAGCCATAAGCTTTTGCAAAAAATAAATAAATACTGCTGCAAAAAACAATGCAAACCTCTCAGTGTGCATGAGGCATAAGAAATTAAAAAATAGTTAATGGTAACCGATAGAGTTTCATTCTGCTTTAAAGGGGTTGTAAAAAGGTAAAAAAAAAAAAAAATCCCTAAATAGCTTCCTTTACCTTAGTGCAGTCATCATTCACTTACCTCATCCTTCCATTTTGCTTTTAAATGTCCTTATTTCTTCTGAGAAATCCTAATTTCCTGTTCTTCTGTCTAACTCCACATAGTAATGCCAGGCTTTCTCCCTAGTGTGGAGAAAGCTTCTTGAGTGGGGAGGGGGCGAGCAGGCAAGTCAGGACACTCTACTTTGCAGATAGAGAAAGGAGCTGTGTGTTAGTGGGCGCCCGGACACTCCTGCTCTCCCCCTCCCCCTCAAGAGGCTGTCTCCACACCAGGAAGAAAGCCTCATATTACTGTGTGGAGTTACAGACAGAAGAACAGGAAGTGAGGATTTCTCAGAAGAAATAAGGACATTTAAAAGCAAAATGGAAGGATGAGGCAAGTGAAGGAGGACTGCACTAAGGTAAAGGAAGCCATTTAGGGAAAAACCTTTACAACCACTTTAAGTATTTTTGGCAATCTACTCATTACCCTCTAGGGCAGGGGTGTCAAACTCAATTTCATTGCGGGCCGCATCAGCATTATGATTGTTCTCAAAAGGGCCGGTTGTATCTGTAAGATTAGTTGTCCAGCACATTCCCTCCCCTTACATTAGATGTCAAGAGCCGCCCCATCATCAGAAGTTGAGTCCCCCACTCTCCCTTACATCCCAGTGTACCCCCCTTTCCTTATGCTGCTGCTGGGAAGAAGCTTGATGCATTGCTTGAAAACAGAAAGTAAGGGTCTAGAGGAGGGCTGGAGCTGCAAGGGCCACATGAAATGGCCTGTAGGTCTGGATACGGCCCACGGTCCTTGTGTTTGACACCTGTGCTCTAGGAATTCTAAATATTTTGGTGCAGGAATAAGGGCCTGCGCTGACCGACTTGAGATCACTCAGAATTCATTAACAGGTACATTTGACCTATTACTAACTTGCCTTTGCCTTCCTCCAAGTGGGATTTACTTTTCTCATAGATTTATACGACCATAAATGTCTATTATGATATGAACAAAAAGCCATCACCATAGGCTCTGACCAACTGCGACAGCAGGCACAGCAGATAAGGACCATCTCACCGTTCGTGGGATAAACCTCCGGTGGACACAGTATAAAAATACAGACTCGCACTCCACTAATAATTTTACATGGTACAAAACACCACCCAAGATGCAGTATGTGTCCTGTAACATGGCACTGGAGTCTGTCATTGTGGTCATAGAAAATCCTACATAAATCCACCAACACGAATACAGCCTGAAATTTACTGAACCCCCCCCCCCCCCCACACACACACACCACTCATTTAAGGGAAAAAAAATATATAAAATACTGAAGTGTCTTGTTTCATTTTCTACAGATGAAGAAAATATGGTCATGTGGCACGGAGAACTAGAATTCGTGCATTCAGCTTGCCTCCTACACACAAAATCTGAGCCAAGTTTTGGTACTTTAATTTGTACTACAGCAGTGATCCGTCTTTACCACCCATATATCCACAGATGTACAAATCATAAATATATATATATAAAAAAAAAACACACATACACACACACACACACACACACACACATACACACATACACACATACAGTGCCTTGCGAAAGTATTCAGCCCCCTTGAACTTTGCGACCTTTTGCCACATTTCAGGGTTCAAACAAAGACACAATCATGAAGTGGAACAAAATTTATTGGATATTTCAAACTTTAACAAATAAAAAAAAACTGAAAAATTGGGCGTGCAAAATTATTCAGCCCCTTTACTTTCAGTGCAGCAAACTCTCTCCAGAAGTTCAGTGAGGATCTCTGAATGATCCAATGTTGACCTAAATGACTAATGATAATAAAAAGAATCCACCTGTGTGTAATAAAGTCTCTGTATAAATGCACCTGCACTGTGATAGTCTCAGAGGTCTGTTTAAAGCGCAGAGAGCATCATGAAGAACAAGGAACACACCAGGCAGGTCCGAGATACTGTTGTGGAGAAGTTTAAAGCCGGATTTGGATACAAAAAGATTTCCCAAGCTTTAAACATCCCAAGGAGCACTGTGCAAGTGATAATATTGAAATGGAAGGCGTATCAGACCACTGCAAATCTACAAAGACCTGGCCGTCCCTCTAAACCTTTAGCTCATACAAGGAGAAGACTGATCAGAGATGCAGCCAAGAGGCCCATGATCACTCTGGATAAACTGCAGAGATGTACAGCTGAGGTAGGAGACTCTGTCCATAGGACAACAATCAGTCGTATACTGCACAAATCTGGCCTTTATGGAAGAGTGGCAAGAAGAAAGCCATTTCTTAAAGATATCCATAAAAAGTGTTTAAAGTTGGCCACAAGCCACCTGGGAGACACACCAAACATGTGGAAGAAGGTACTCTGGTCAGATGAAACCAAAATCGAACTTTTTGGCAACAATGCAAAACGTTATGTTTGGCGTAAAAGCAACACAGCTCATCACCCTGAACACACCATCCCCACTGTGAAACATGGTGGTGGCAGCATCATGGTTTGGGCCTGCTTTTCTTCAGCAGGGACAGGGAAGATGGATGGAGCCAAATACAGGACCATTCTGGAAGAAAACCTGATGGAGTCTGCAAATGACCTGAGACTGGGACGGAGATTTGTCTTCCAACAAGACAATGATCCGAAACAAAGCAAAATCTACAATGGAATGGTTCACAAATAAACATATCCAGGTGTTAGAATGGCCAGGTCAAAGTCCAGACCTAAATACAATCGAGAATCTGTGGAAAGAACTGAAAACTGCTGTTCGCAAACGCTCTCTTAATCCAACCTCACTAAGCTCGAGCGGTTTTGCAATGAGGAATGGGCAAAAATTTCAGTCTCTCGATGTGCAAAACTGATAGAGACATACCGCAAGCGACTTACAGCTGTAATCGCGGTGGCACTAGAAAGTATTAACTTAAGGGGGCTGAATAATTTTGCACGCCCAATTTTTCAGTTTTTTGTTTGTTAAAAAAGTTTGAAATATCCAATAAATTTCGTTCCACTTCATGATTGTGTCCCACTTGTTGATTCTTCACAAAAAAAAAAATGACAGTTTTATAGCTTTATGTTTGAAGCCTGAAATGTGGCAAAAGGTCGCAAAGTTCAAGGGGGGCGAATACTTTTCGCAAGGCACAAGTATTTTCATTATTATTATTAACTAGAAAATGCATTTCCTGCAGAAAATGCGTGAGAATGCTGAATAGCCGAATTGCTAAAGCTAACTGGATGAATAGCTGAAATCCGTAAGAAAAAGTTGAAGTGAGAATCAGCATTCCCACTAATAAGCATCTGTTTAAAAGTAATTACCTTTTGCAGGAGCTGCCCGATAATAAACCATTAAAACTGCCCCCATTATATTATATTACCACCATCAAAACTGCCCCCATCAAATTTCTCCCATCATATTACCAGCAACAAACTGCCATCAAATTGCCCCCATCAAAAACTGTCACGTGCTTTCATTGACTTCGATGCTAAAAAAAAAAAAAAATAATGTGTTAAAAAGCGTAATATTTTAGAAAGTATAAACCGTAAAAAAAAAAAGTTGAAGTCCTATCATTAGCTGAAAGAGGTGAATGTTTTAAAAGTTGAAAGGTTTTAATAATAGCTGAAAGTATGCAGAAGTTACGCAGAGCCAAAAAAAAATTTTACGGAATAAAATTTAAATTGCAATTAAAGATTAAAACAAACAATAATAGTGGGACTGCTGAAGCATTCCCACCAAAATATAAAATGGTTTTGTATTTTATTTTTATAAAAATCGGTCTTTAATTTTTTTTTAACCAATTCAATACAGGGCTTTTATACACACACTTCCATACCGGGCCTATTCTGGCACTTCTCTCCTACATGTACAAATTATATTTTTTTTGCTAGAAAATTACGCAGTACCCCCAAACATTATGTTTTTTTAGCAGACACCCTAGGGAATAAAACGACGGTCATTGCAACGTTTTATCTTGCACGGTATTTGCGCAATAATTTCTCAAACGCCTTTTTTGGGGAAAAAAATGGTTTCATGAATTAAAAAAATAAAACAGTAAAGTTAGCCCAAATTTTTGGTTAAATATAAAAGATTAGGCTACACCAAGTAAATAGATACCTAACATGTCACGCTTTAAAATTGCGCACACTCATGGAATGGCGCCAAACTTCGGTACTTAAAAATCTCCATAGGCAAGGTATTGAAATGTTTTACAGGTTACCAGTTTAGATTTACAGAGGAGATCTAGTGCTAGAATTGTTGCTGGCACTCCAACGCACGCGGCGATACCTCACATATGTGATTTAAACGGCGTTTACATATGACGGCGGGACTTGCGTGTGCGTTCACTTCTGCGCGCAAGGACAGGGGTGTTTTAATTTTTTATTATTATTATTTATTTTTTCACTTTTTTTTATTTTATCACTTTTATTCTTATTACAAGGAATGTAAACATCCCTTGTAATAGTAATGTGTGTGACAGGTCCTCTTTATGGAGAGATGCGGGGTCAATAAGACCCCACATCTCTCCTCCAGGCTGGAAACCATGAGATCAGTGAAAAAAATTCACCGATCTCATGAATACTGTGGCTTAGTAGCCACAATCGCTTCTTTGTTTACTTACGGGACCTGGGCGTGACGTCATCACATCGCGCCCGGGTCCTTAGACGGTCATAGAGATGACTGGTGACCATCACCAGTCATCACTATGGTTCCTGCTAGCGCCAGACGATTCATTCTCCGGGGCCCCGATGGTATGATCATTCTTATGTTGTGCAGAATCGCCGGCAGAAGAAATGGATATCTGGATGATGCCTCTTGCTGCAGGCATCATTCAGATATCCCCCCCCAAAGTCCAGGACGTCATATGACGTCCACCCGGGATGGGAGAGCCCCTTTGTGGACGTCATATGACAGTGGCCGGTAATGAAGTGGTTAAAAAAAAAAAAAAAAACACAGACTTGATCAAATGCCACCAAAAAAGTTCTATTTGTGGGGGGAAAAAAAGATAAAAATTTCATTTGGATACAGTGTCGTATGACCATGCAAATTTTCAAAGAGTGAGAAAGCTGAAAATTGGTCTGGGCAGGAGGGGGGGGGGGGCACAAATGCCCAGCAAGCAAGTGGTTAAAAATCGTCTTATTTTTGAGTCATCAAGAGATATCAAAAACAACAATTCATGATAACTCAGCAAAAAAAAAATAAAAAAAATAAGTGACAATTTTTTTTAAAGGAAAAAGCCTGACAGGTTCTAATAATCCCTCTCCGCTCCATCCAACACTAAAAATAAACAGGATTTCCTTTATTTATAATGTAACAAATGGGGGAGAAAAAAAAGGATTGGTCTGGCTGGCAGTTAAAGGGTTGTAAATTAAAATTTATATTATATATATATATATATATATATATATATATATATATATATATATATATATATAATTTCTTAATAATGAGACAATTTAAATGTAAAAAGCTTTTTTCTCTGAAAAACACCAAAGAGAAACCCAGCAAAGGAAGGGCAGCTATGGAAGGAGGTATCAGTGACCAGCCTGCAGATACCCCCAAAAAGCCCTCCAAAATAAAGAGGACCCGGACGTTTGTACGCGGCTGTTTCAGAGCCGTTGTTGGATGTTTCGGATCCGGCTGTAAAGCCAATGGACATCACCGGGATACAGACCCCGAGATCGGTAAGTAATATGTTTAGTGATTGATACAAAATGTACTCTGTACAAGTCACCTACACTCATCGATCGAAGGCTCATTCACCCCAAAATGATTCCTTTTCATAGAATTTTAGAAGAGAAGGAGATTCTAAAGCGATTGTTAAGCCTCTATGTCAGGGGTGTCAAACTGGCGGCCCTCCAGCTGTTCCGAAACTACAAGTCCCATCATGCCTCTGCCTGTGGGAGTCATGCTTGTAACTGTTAGCCTTGCAATGCCTCATGGGACTTGTAGTTTTGCAACAGCTGGAGGGCCGCCAGTTTGACACCCCTGCTCTATGTGATCTTTATATCCTCCCCTCTGCATCCTAGTGCCTGGGTGTCATTTAAAAAAGAACCAGTTTCTACCGGTTTTAAGCAGAAGGAAACCCATAGATTTAACAGTTTCAAAAAACATTTCTATTCCCAGCATGCTGGGAATTCCAACTGTCACATTGGTTGTGCTCTCAACCCAACTGTCATAATGGATCACATGTGCGGTCGTTATGGCAGTTGAAGATTAAAACAGAGGCCATTGTAATACAAGTAGAATTTTTTTTTGGTTTATAGAGCACAGGCACTAGGATGCAGCTTTTTATGTGACAGAGGGGATGAACAGATCAGGGATAGTGAGAGATGACAGGCAAAGAGGGGGAGAAGACACAGGGAGAGCTGCAGATAGTAGCATATGATGGAGACATGTAAATGGAGGATGAGGGGGGAGGAAGAGGGGAGGGGGAGGAGACATGTACAGGGAGGGGGAAGAGACACAGGGAGAGCTGCAGATAGCAGCGTATGATGGAGACTTGTACCGACTCCGATGTCAGGACTCTGAAGCCCTGATACATGGGAGTCAGTGCAGAGAGGGGGAAGGTAGACACTGGTAGGATCAGCCAGATATTTCATACACAGCACAAGCACTATAACAGGCTTTAAAGGAACAGGATCTGTATTTATTTTTTGAGGATAAACATTTTAATGGTGCCAAAACATGCAAAGCAAATATTTTGTTATAAAAACATCTTTATTGGAGTCCAAAGTTACACATGTATAGGAATGGAAATGTAGCCCCCCCAAATAGAGGCTGGGTGTTTAATAATAAGAAACGGAAGCACCGCAGATTACTCCCCCACACATGAAAATTAAGAATCAGTTCCCTTTCTGACTCCATTCATTTTATAGTGGGTCGGCATAACTGCCAGGCAACCAGAATTGTTATAGGAAGGCCACCATTAGTGATCTCTGTGCCCCTGTCAGGTTGGGTTTATTTATTGTCCCTGGCATTGGAATTTTGAACTTTTCTCTGTATAATTTGATGTATAAAAATATATATAATGTAGGTGAAAGTGTTAACCTGATTCATCTTTTTTTATTGCAGATGTACGCAGTATTTACTGCAGAGACAGCTCACAAGGTAGGACTGCCCTAGTGAGCGAGACAGAATATGAATGCTATATTGAGACTTCGCCAGCATGCGACGTTCACACGGAGACTTCGCCAGCATGCGACGTTCACACGGAGACTTCGCCAGCATGCGACGTTCACACGGAGACTTCGCCAGCATGCGACGTTCACACGGAGACTTCGCCAGCATGCGACGTTCACACGGAGACTTCGCCAGCATGCGACGTTCACACGGAGACTTCGCCAGCATGCGACGTTCACACGGAGACTTCGCCAGCATGCGACGTTCACACGGAGACTTCGCCAGCATGCGACGTTCACACGGAGACTTCGCCAGCATGCGACGTTCACACGGAGACTTCGCCAGCATGCGACGTTCACACGGAGACTTCGCCAGCATGCGACGTTCACACGGAGACTTCGCCAGCATGCGACGTTCACACGGAGACTTCGCCAGCATTTGACGTACATGTTGGGAACCCACCAAAAAAACAGGGCAGCCATGGGAATATCTCCTCCCATGATGATGAGGGCAAGCTTACAGAAAATGATAGGCAGATCCTGGTGGTAGGGGATTCTGTCATTAGAGGGACAGAGAGGGCAATCTGTCAGAATGACGGTGATCGACGAACAGTATATTGTTTCCCGGTCGCACGAGTTCGGGACATTGCAGATCGGATGCATGGATTGTTGGACGCAGCTGGGGAGGACCCAGCTGTCATGGTACATATTGGAACCAATGACAACATTAGAAGAAAATGGAGCGCCCTACAAAATGATTTCAGGGACTTAGGAGCTATACTGAAGAAAAGAACCTCCAAGGCAGCATTTTCAGAAATACTGCCTGTACCTCGAGCCACACCAAGGAGGCAGCAGGAGTTTAGGGAGCTTAGCAGGTGGCTGAAGAACTGGTGCAGGAAGGAGGGGTTTGGCTTCATGGAGACCTGGACTGACTTTTCAATTGGTTACTTGCTCTACAGCAGGGATGGACTGCACTTAAATGAATAGGGTGCAGCTCTGTTGGCAAAGAAAATAGCCCAAAAGTTGGGAATTTCTTTAAATCAACCACGTGTCATTCATATGAAGACTCCTTTAGCATGCAACGAGACTACTCCGGCAGGATGTGACGTTCACAACGAGACTACTCCGGCAGGATGTGATGTTCACAACGAGACTACTCCGGCAGGATGTGATGTTCACAACGAGACTACTCCGGCAGGATGTGACGTTCACAACGAGACTACTCCGGCAGGATGTGACGTTCACAACGAGACTACTCCGGCAGGATGTGACGTTCACAACGAGACTACTCCGGCAGGATGTGACGTTCACAACGAGACTACTCCGGCAGGATGTGACGTTCACAACGAGACTACTCCGGCAGGATGTGACGTTCACAACGAGACCCCTCCAGAATGCGACAATCGCGTAAAGAATTCACCAGCATGTGACGAAGATGGGGGCAAGGATAGGCACATACTAGTGGTAGGGTATTCGGTTATTGGAAGAATACAGCGGGCAATCTGTCACAAAGACCATTATCGCCAAACAGCATGTTGTTTACCGGGCGCTCGGGTTCGGAACATTGCAGATTGCATGGAGAAATTATTGGACGGCGCTGGAGAGGACCCAGCTGTCATGGTATATATCGGTACCAATGACAAAGTTAGAGAAAGATGGAGCGCCCTACAAAATGATTTCAGGGACTTGGGGGCCATACTGAAGAAAAGGTCCGCCAAGGCAATATTTTCTGAAATACTGCCTGTACCTCGAGCCACACCACAGAGACAGAAAGAGCTTATGGTACTTAACAAGTGGCTGAGAAACTGGTGCAGGGAGGAGGGGTTTGGCTTCATGGCGAACTGGGCTGACTTTTCAGGCCGTTACCATCTTTATAGTAGCGACAGATTGCACTTAAATGGGAGGGGTGCAGCTTTCTTGGGAAGGAAGATGGCCAAAATGTTGGAAGAAAAGTTAAACTAGGTGATGAGAAGAGGACGATTTGCTAGTGAATATGAGGGAGAGGATCTTCATTTCAAGCCATCATGACAGGAATCCACTACATCATCAATCTCTTTAAAGATTCTCATAATCACCAACTATCAATTTAGTCAGACAAACAAGACAATTGGCTGTTCCTAGAAGACGACTCAACAAAAAGTTTGGAGGGACCCTCCCAGGGACCAGGTACGGCTGTACCAACACAGGTCCCTACACGGGTGGCAGCTGCCACTCCAGTAACTGGAGGGTCTTCCCATCAGCCCTCTGCAGAAGATTTAAGGTTCGACAATACATTGCCCAAACATAATCACCTGTAACAAAAAGTGATATTGGTGGTAAACAGCCTGCTAGGCCCAAGGGGAACCGAACCAAGCCCTCCCAAAGCTGCCTCATATCCAAAAATTGTCAAGAGTGTAAATGTAGACATTAAGTTTTAAGGTTAATCAAAAATATAACACTCTAAAAGGGAAAGGTAGAACAAAGGGGGAGTATGGAAGAGGGAAAGAGGGAGGAAAGGGGGAGAAGGGAAAGTTGGACGAAGAAGGGGGTGAGGGTTGGGGGGAACCCCCACACCCCTTCCTTACCCAGAACCTTCCATCCCCCCTACTTTCCTCCCTCTCTGCCTCTTCCATACTCCTCCCCTTGTTCTACCTTTCCCTTTAGAATGTGATATTTTTGATTAACCTTAAAGCTTAATGTCTACATTTACACTCTTTTCAACTTTTGGATATGAGGCGGCTTTTGGAGGACTTGGTTTGGTTCCCCCGGGCCTAGCAGGCTGTTTACCACCAACATCTCAAGCACGTTTTTACAGCTGATATGTTTGATCTATGTATTGTCGATCAACAAAGTAATTGATTATGTTGTGAAGTTTGGGGGCCAGTATGTTTTTAAGGCGTGTGTTGGACCGGCTATAAAGAGGAGGTTGAAGGCCGGTATGTTTTTGAGGCGTGGCCGGTATGTTTTTGAGGCGTGTGTTGGACCGGCTATAAGGGGAGGTTGGAGGCCGGTATGTTTTTGAGGCGTGTGTTGGACCGGCTATAAGTGAAGGTTGGAACTCTTTTTGTCTTCAGAGACTGGAGAAGTCTTTCCAGCTTTCTTTAGGCTTTCTCTGCTGGAGAAATTAGAACTTTTCACGCCAGTGAGGTCCTTAATGGAGAAGTCAGAGGCCTCACTCAAACAGGGTGTATGAATCTGTACCCTGTGTGGGGGCTGCATTAACCCCAAAAAGGACATCCATGTGGGTGCAGTTGCGCAGACGCACCCTGGGTGCGTTCGGGGCCGTGCACCTGCACCCACACCAATGTCACATTGGGTACAGTCACTGCACCCCAGTTGACAGCAATGGGACTGCCTACATGGCATGCTGGGAACACCTGTGCATCCCCATTCCAGTAAACCTGGTCCTCCCTTGGGGTACGGATTCATACCCCCGTGTGAATGAGGCCTAAGGGTGAATGGAATATTTAGCTCCATTGTGTTGCTAATTTGGGGACCACTGTACCCCTTTGTTATTTGGGTGTGTTTTATTATAGAAGTGTTATAGATTGTAGTTTAGGATACGTTTGGATGTCTTGTGAAGGCACTTTGAGTGAACATAAGTGATTTACCCTGCTGAGCGGGGACAGGCCTTAGAGAACAGAGGCTGCATATGGGCAGCACAGAGGCTTAGGGGTTAGCCTTGCAGCACTGGGGTCCTTGTTTCAGATTCTGACCAGGACACTATCTGCATGGAGTTTGTATGTTCTCCCTTTGCTTGCGTGGGTTTCCTCCCACACTACAAAGACATGCTACTTTTGCGTTGGTGGTGCAGTGGTTAGCATAGCTGCCTTCCAAGCAGCTGACCCGGGTTCGATTCCCGGCCAACGTCATCTCCAATATTGGAGTCCTATACAAGGTCAGTGCAGAGTATATATTAGCGGTGGAATAAAGAATGAAGAGGATGTGTGGAGGAAGAAAAACCTTCCCCCAGAATCTATAGAAGGAGAACCCAGCAACTGATAGAAGATGCTTAGCTTTGGCTGCGATCACACCTAGACTTCCCGGATCGCAGGCGGAATTACTGCAATTTCACGACTTGCTGCAAAACGTGCGACACGCTTGTAATCCCGTTACTTTCAATGGCACCTAAATCATTAGACAATATTGTCACCTGACAAATCACAAACAAAATGACGGGACGCCCGTTTCCCAAAGCAGTCCTGCGATTTGTCAGGCGACAATCGCAGCAAAAATCACGCCTCGATTGGGGCGATTTTGAAAGTAAGGTGATCACATACTCCACCCAGCGGGAATATTAGACCCCCCTCAACTGTCTAGATTTACATTAAAGTTTTAAATACAAAAATCCTTCATTGCTGCAGACCTCAGCACACGCCATGTGTGATGTAACCACTTATAGACCACAATATATACATCATTTACAAGAGTACACCCCTGTGTGCGGATTTGTGTAAATCTTTTCTTGTATCTTTTCATGTGACAACACTGAAGGAATGACACTTTGTATCTACAATGTTGTGTAGTGAGTGTACAGCTTGTATAATAGTGTCAATTTGCTGTCCCCTCAAAATAGCTCAACACACAGCCATTGATGTCTAAATCTGAAGAATTGTATACAGGACAGTCAATGAAAGAAAGTGTGGCACTCTTGTCATTTGGAAGATTAACCACTTTAGCCCCGGACCATATTGCTGTCCAAAGACCAGAGCACTTTTTGCGATTCGGCACTGTGTCGCTTTAACTGACAATTGCGCGGTCGTGCGACGTGGCTCCCAAACAAAATTGGCGTCCTTTTTTTCCCACAAATAGAGCTTTCTTTTGGTGGTATTTGATCATCTCTGCGGTTTTTATTTTTTGCGCTATAAACAAAAACAGAGCGACTATTTTGAAAAAAATGCAATATTTTTTACTTTTTTCTATAATAAATATCCCCCAAAAATATATTAAAAAAAAAAATTTTTTCCTCAGTTTAGGCCGATACGTATTCTTCTACATATTTTTAATAAAAAAAAAAATCGCAATTAGCGTTTATTGATTGGTTTGCGCAAAAGTTATAGCGTTTACAAAATAGGGGGTAGTTTTATGGCATTTTTATTATTTTTTTTTTACTAGTAATGGCGGCGATCAGCGTTTTTTTTCGGTACTGCGATATTATGGCGGACACTTCGGACACTTTTGACACATTTTTGGGACCATTGGCATTTTTTTAGCGATCAATGCTATAAAAATGCATTGGATTACTATAAAAATGCCATTGGCAGTGAAGGGGTTAACACTAGGGGGCAGGGAAGGGGTTAAGTGTGTTGCTGGGTGTGTTCTAACTGTATTGGGGGGGGTGGACTTACTAGGGGGAATCACTGATCTTCTGTTCATACATTGTATGAACAGAAAATCAGCGTTTCCCCCGCCGACAGGAACGAGCGCTGTGTGTTTTCACACACAGCTCCCGTTCCCCGCTCTGTAACGAGCGTTCGCGTGTGCCCGGCGGCGATCGTGCCCGCCGGGCACACGCACGGGACTCGGGGGCGAGCGGGGGGCGCGCGCGCGCCGCCGGCGGCGCGCACGCGCCCCCTAGTGGCCGCGAAAGGCGCGACGTAGAGCTACGGGCTCTCGCGCACCCGTGCCGACCTGCCGCCGTATTACTGCGGCGGCTGGTCGGCAAGTGGTTAACCAGCCAAAAGTAAGGTGTTTTACAAAACGTTTTGATGTATAAATTGTGTATGACAAGTAGATCTTGTGGGCGTGAGAGCAATTTATAGAGAAGGAACAAAGATCATTTTTTTTAACCACTTAAGCTCCGGACCATTATGCAGGCATAGGACCTGGCCAGTGTTTGCTATTCAGCACTGCATCGCTTTAACCAGGCCTCAACAAAATCTGGGCGCCAGGTCGCAATTGCGACAAGAAATTGTGACTTGGCGCCTGGGGAAGCTTAGGGCTGCAGAAGGCCGCAAAGCCGAGGCCTTAATCACCGGCCGGCGTAGGGCGCGATCACGGCGGGCCCACGAACGCCGGTAATTGAGATTGCGGCCTTCAGAGAAGGAAGCCGAGGCCAGCAGAATTACCGGCCAGCACACAAGTCACACTTCAAAATTGCGTCCACTCGTGGAATGGCGACAAACTTTTACCCTTTAAAATCTCCATAGGTGAGGTTTAAAAAGATTCTACAGGTTGCATGTTTTGAGTTAGTGGAGGTCTAGGGCTAGAATTATTGCTCTCACTCTAGCGACCGCTGTGATACCTCACATGTGTGGTTTGAATACCGTTTACATATGCGGGCGCTACTCACGTATGCGTTCGCTTCTGCGCACAAGCTTGGCGGGACGGGGTGCGTTTTTTGGCTCCTAACTTTTTTAGCTGGCTCCTAGCTTCCAAGCAAATTTGTCAAACCCTGGCTTTAACTAACAATTGCGCGGTGATGCGATGTGGCTCCCAAACAAATAGAGCCTTTTTTCCCCACAAATAGAGCTTTCTTTTGGTGGTATTTGATCACCTCTGCAGTTTTTATTTTTTGCGCTATAAACAAAAATAGAGCGACAGTTGGAATTTTTTTTTATATTTTTTACTTTTTGCTATAATAAATATCCCTCAAAATAGATATAAAAAAACTATTTTTTTCCCTCAGTTTAGGCCAATACGTGTTCTACATATTTTTGGTAAAAAAGCTAAAAAAAATAAAAAATAAAAAATAAAAATAAAAACACAATATGCGTTTATTGATTGGTGTGCGCAAAAGTTATAGCGTTTACAAAATAGGGGGTAGTTTTAAGGCATTTTTATTAATATATATTATTTTTTTACTAGTAATGGTGGCGATTAGCGATTTTTTTCGTGACTGCGACATTATGGCGGACACACCAGACACTTTTAACACATTTTTGGGACCATTGCCATTTCCACAGCGAAAAGTGCTATAAAAGTGCACCGATTACTGTGAAAATTACAATGGCAGTGAATGAGTTAACCACTAGGGGGCGCTAAGGGGTTAAGTGTGCCCTAAGGGAGCGATTCTTACTGTAGGGGGGCGTGGCTGTAGGCGTGACGCCACTGATCGTTGTTTCCTATATCAGGGAACAGATGGTCAGTGTCACTGCCACACAGAAGAACGGGGAAGGTTTGTTTACACTTACCTCTCCCCGTTCTTCAGCTCCTGTGACCGATCGTGAGACACCAGCGGCGATCGGTTCCCCGGGTCTCGTGGGCGCAGTCACGGAGCTTCGGACCCGGCGGTGAATGTGACCCACAGCTGGGCTCTTAAAAGGCGACGTACCTGTACGTGCCTGTGCCCAGCCGTGCCATTCTGCCGACGTATATTGCCAGTAGGGGGTCCTCAAGTGGTTAAAGCTCTGTGCTGAAGCGATGACATCATCCACTCTAAGCAACCCCATAGACACTCAGTTTAAAATCGATCAAATTTCCTGAAGTGATCAAGTCTGTTTGGCGTCTGTAGGTGGAAATATGAAGGAGCTGAGACTTTTGGGAGCGGAAGGAGATTTTAAAGAGGGATTCCACCCGCATTTTTTTTTTTTCTTAAAGTCAGCAGCTACTAACAGTGTAGCTGCTGACTTTTAATAAGGACACTTACCTTGTCCTACTTGCCCGCGCTGATGGCCCCCCCCTATGCCGGTCCCACGATCGATCCACGTCCGGCACCGCCATTCACACTAGGGGAAACAGGCAGTGAAGCCGTACGGCTTCACTGCCCATTTCCTACAGCGCCTGCGTGAGTCTCACGCTGGCTTGTGAATGGACAGTTGCTCTCTGAGAACACACACAGTTCCCAGAAAGCAGCGCGCCCCATTCACAAGCAGAAGAAAAAAGACACCGCGGTATGGAAGAGGCAGATTACGGACTTCCGCATAGCAACGGGTATTTCGGGTGAGTTTTTTTTTTCACGTTTTTTTTATTTAATTTTTTTAAGCAATATAAGAAAATGTTTTCCTGGGTGGAACTCCGCTTTAAGGATTTGAAGCATGCTCTCAATAACTTGTTAACTGATTACATTTAGTGATCATTTCATGAAATTTTAACAGCTTTTTCACAAAAACTGTAAAAAAAGATATCAAACTGAAAAGTCATAGCCGGATAGCTGAATATTTTGTGAACATTTTAAAGTTTGTTTGGTGTCTGTAGATGAAAGTATGAGGGAGCTGAAACTTTTTGTAGCGGAACAAGATTTTAAGGATTTGAAGCATGTTCTCATTGACTTCAAATGTTAAAAAAAAAAGTGTCTAAAAGCGTAATATTTTAAAAAGTATAAATAGAAAAAAAAAAGTTGAAGAAGTCCCATCATCAGCTGAATGAGCTGAACATTTTAAAAGTTGAATGGTCTTAATTTAAAGTATGCAGAAGTTACGCAGAGCCAAAAAACGTCCGGAATACAATTCAAATTAAAAATGATAACTAGAAAATGCATTTTCTGAGGAAAATGTGTGGGAATGCTGAATAGCTAAGCCCACACCAATGCCATTCGCCATAACCACTACACTATCTTTAGGACAAGCAAGCAGTGTTTCTTCAGTACTTATAAAGAATCTTTTTGATCATTAAAAGGTGTTGTAAAGGTACAATTTTCCCTCAATAGCTTCCTTTACCTTAGTGCAGTCCTCCCTTACTTACCTCATCCTTTGATTTTGCTTTTAAATGTCCTTATTTCTTCTGAGAAACCCTCACTTCCTGTTCTTCTGTCTGTAACTCCACACAGTAATGGAAGGCTTTTTCCCTGGTGTGAAGAAAGCCTAGAGGGGGAGGGGAAGTCAATGAGAGCATCCTCTTAAGGGGGGAGGGGGTGAACAGGACGCCCACTAACACACAGCTCCTTTCTCCATCTGCAAAGTAGAGAGTGTCCTGACTTCCTGGTCGCCCCTCCCACCTCAAGAGGTTTTCTCCCCCCCCCCCCCCCCAGGTGAGTGAGAAGGAATATTGCACTGAGGTAAAGGAAGCTATTTAGGGAAAGAATTACCATTACAAACGCCTTTAATCCACACACCTAATGAGTTATCGAACCCTTCAAACAAAACCTTAATAAATCCACAACCGTACATGCGATCGATACAGCGACTTCACCGTTTGAAATACACAGCCCTTGTGAACGCATCGATATGAAATGTATGTTGATAAACTTAAAAACTGGCAGCGATTTAGAGAAGAGGTACTTTGTGCGTTTTGCTGGGAAATGTTATGTTTTTTTTAACATGACAGAAACCAGACAAAAATACCTACGATTTGATATATAAATTGTGTATGACGAGTAGATCTTGTGGGCGTGAGAGCAATTTGTTCCCCCTTTTTTAAAGATAATGTCTTTTTTAATCCTCTCTGCACTGTAATGATCACATGATCCACTCTAACCCAGCTCCATAGGAACACTGTGTAATCGATGATTTATCAGTTAACGTAAATTGCTTTTTCAACTATAAAAAGATATCAATCTGAAAAGTAATAGCCAGATAGCTGAATATTTGTGACCGTTTTAAAGTTTGTTTGGTGTCTGTAAGTGAAAGTATGAAGGAGCTGAAACTTTTGGTAGCGCATGAGATTTTAAGCGGTAAAAAGGATGCTCTCATTGACTTCAATGTTAAATAAAAGTGTCTAAAAGCTTAATATTTTAAAAAGTATAAATAGTACAAAAAAAACTTGAAGGCCCATCATTAGCTGAACGAGATGAACATTTTAAAAGTTGAATGGCCTCAATCGCTGAAAGTATGCAGAAGTTACGCAGAGCCAAAAAACTTACGGAATAATAATAAAAACCGAATATCAATACTGGGAATGCTTATTAAAGCGGAGGTTCACCCCAAATATAAGATCTCCCATGCGATCCAGCATACTGGCGTCAGCGCCAGTATGCTGGGTTTTTTTTTTTTAATAGCACACTTACTGTATTATTGTAGAATTCCTTTTCTGTCCCCCGCGGTGGACGGCTGTAGTATAGCGCGTCACATCTTCCTAAAATACCCGATATGGACTCGGGTAATCTCGGCGAAAATGCGGCGCCTGCGCACAGACCTAGGAGCTGACTGCGCAGGCGCCGTATTTCTCCGAGTCCTATTTCGGAGGGCGTGACGCGCCATAGCCGTAGGACTCGGAGAAATACGGCGCCTGCGCAGTCAGCTCCTAGGTCTGTGCGCAGGCGCCGCATTTTCGCCGAGATTACCCGAGTCCATATCGGGTATTTTAGGAAGATGTGACGCGCTATACTGGCGCCGTCCACCACGGGGGACAGAAAAGGAATTCTACAATAATACAGTAAGTGTGCTATTAAAAAAAAAAAAAAAAAACAGCATACTGGCGCTGACGCCAGTATGCTGGATCGCATGGGAGATCTTATGTTTAGGGTGAAATACCGCTTTAAGCATTCCCACTACAAAAAGGAACAACAATACTGGGAATGCTATTGAGCGTTCCCAGTAACCACTTGCCGCCCGCCCTATTACAAAAAGACGGCAGCAAAGTGGTTTCAATATCCTGACCAGACATCATATGATGTCTTCAGGATATTGAGCCGTTGTGCGCCCCCGGGAGCGTGCATCGCGGCAACCGTTGTTGCAGGGTGTGTCTCTTTACCACGTTGTTGCAGGGAGACTCTTTACCACGTGATCAGCCGTGTCCAATCACGGCTGATCACGATGTAAACAAGAAGAGCCAGTTATCGTCTTTTCCTCACTTGCGTCTGTCAGACACAAGTAGAGGAGAGCAGATCGGCTGCTCCTCCGACAGGTGGGGTTTTTGCTGATCGATTATCAGCGCAGCCGTAGCTGCCCCCCCCCCCCCCCCAGGGATGCCCACTAGACCACCAGGGATGCCCACTAGACCACCAGGGATGCCAATGACACAAAAAATGGATGCCAGTGCCCGCAATGGATGCCAATCAGTGCCCAAAATGGGCATCACTGATTGGCATCCATTAGTACAACACATACGTTAGTGCCACCTATCAGTGCCCATCTATGCCGATCTGTGCCATCAGTGCCCATCCGTGTCGCCCATCAGTGCCCATCCGCACCGCCCACAGCTGCAAATTGGTCTGGGCGGGAAGGTGTATAAGTGCCCCCCGGTATGGAAGTGGTTAATGAATTACCCGTTATATTGGACGGTCAGTAAT